>JAOCPS010743036.1:0-19530 GCA_025505425.1 Graphium colonna | reverse complement strand
CTATGATTTGTCGTCGGTTTTCTCTACTCGTAGAGAAGAGAGCGCTCCCGTTGAGGTGGTTCTGTTAATTAACTGTCGTACAGCTAGCAATAACAAAACACGTACCTAAAAAAACTTGAATATTTTTCATACAAAGAGAAATAAGCTTCTAAGCCATGTAATTCTCTTATACAAGTACTGTTTCCACCTAAGAAACTAACTTATATTGTGCTAATAGTAAACTTTTGAGACATATTTTGTATTTTTTAGATTTTAAAAATCTACTTTACTAATTTTGATAAAAGAAACAGTCTATTATTAGAATTAAAGCTGTGTTTTTTTATTTGATGATAAACTAACTGTATTCGGACCAGGATTATTTGGTAGATAATATAGAAAAGAATATTTTGACACACAAAAAATAATTATAGCCATCACCGATTTTTTTTAAATTCACTTTGAAAGCTTATTTAAACCCAATATCGTTGTTTACACTTGGGTAACACCCTAAGATGTTAAGAAATAGCGAAACAAGATAAGTTGAATTAATTATACATTTTTTTGCACAAACAATGACTTACACATACCATAAGTAAAACGGAAAATGTTCATTTAATAAAATAGTTAAATAAAAACGGCGGTTCGAAAAAAAAAGTTTCTTAATTCTTTCAATGCTATGTTTGTGCGTAAAAAAGTTTCTCTGTGATTTTATTTTCTAAATTAATAACCAATTATAGACAACTCTTTTATATAAAAGTATTCTAAAAGTGTACTATACACACACGACGTAAAAATCGAATGAACCTTGTTAGACGTCTTATAAAACTCAATATCCCAAAGTTAATAATGCACTTATGTTTACTACAATTTATTGATAATTCAATATATTTATGTCATGTAATTATAATGTTTTATATAATTTTAAACGCTATTCCAGCCAATTAACGATTCATAAACCTATATAGCTTTCTATAAACGACAAAGGCGCTCTCCAGTTGCTTAGAGAAAGCTAGGCTCAAACTATGGAACGGAAAGTTCTAACCTCCTGCTATGTACATAAAACCAACCGAAACACTCCCTACAGGACACAATCTCCCTCAATCCACCTGGTCGTCACTTAATCGCCTCCGAAACCAGGTGGGCCGATGTAAACTCAATATGAGCAAATGGGGTTACATCGAGAAATCGGCTACTCAGTACGAGTGTGGTTTCGACCCCCAGACAACGTCGCACCTTTCAAATTGTCCTCGATGTCCCACTACATACAGTGTCCAAGACCTGTGGGCTGCTACAGACAACGCAGTTGCTGTGGCCGAATTTTAAGCTGGTTCTCTCTGAATTTTTTGCCAACGACACGAAGAAGAAGAAAAAGAAGCATTTTAATAACCTGCGTACGGCCCCTACTGTACCTAAAAGGCCGTTCCGCCAGGGACATAGCGCCATCCATTAAAAACAAAGTAAACAGGGCTTTTGGGGTTGCCGGAAAGCAATTCCATCCCTCTACTTTTCGCTTTTCCCCTTCTTCCTTAATATTTCTTGACCCTTCGTACCCAATAGCCTGTTCTTTCCAATTTCCTAGCCTAAAAACTTACACATACGCAAACGCAAATCTTTGAATGTTGTACGTGTCATTCGACGCCGGAATCATTTTTCATCCTTCCCCTATAAAAACCTTTATACGTGAAACATTACAATAAAAGATTATAAGATTTGATTATCAATGAAACAAGAAAACTTAAAAAAAGAAGGGTTAATGTTTACATACTTCGATAGTCCAAGTCCTTATCTCATATTAATTTTGTAGATAAAAATCAGACCGATTCAAAATTGATAGCCTAGATAGCTTTGCTCATGGTCTTAGATTTAAAAAATCAACACGCTTTAGCTGTCTAGACGCCCCGGCCCTCCGACATGGTACCCTTTTTTAGCTCATTTATCGTCAATGTTTAGAAGGATATATAGATAGATATTTTTTACTCTACGATGCAAAAGGACTAAATGGATTTTGGTGAAACATAAGCTATGGCTTATAGCCTCCCCTTAGAGGAAGCCTTTCCCAGCACTGGAACTGGGACAAAACTTTCACTTCTGTCATCGTAATTTGGCTATATCCAAACCGAAACTGATATGGAGTTTATAAAGTCGTTTCGGATACAAAGCTAAAAAATACCGGGTTCACATACCTTAGAAAGAAAGGGCAGAATAGTTATGCGTCGATTACGTGAAATGTGGACAAAGAAAAACTTCAGAATAAAAACTAGGATTAAACGATCCGGTATATAAGAAAAAATGGAAAAATGGAGATAATCTAGAATAGGACCTATTAGTCTAGAACAAATTCTATTAGATTCAATATGAGTAGAATGGCATGGACAGTTATATGGTATCTCTTCGAGACTGCTGGGGACTGATGGCCCCAGTTTTTTTGGATTTTATGTGAACAAAGGTTTTCTGGCCTTAAAACCCCGGAATATCTCCAAAGTATGTTGAGCCAACTCCACGATGTTGAAGACGAAAGTTATGACAGGCAACCTCGCCCCCCTGATATTAACAACTGTTTGTGGCGGAAAACTAAAGGTGGTTAACAAATAAACATATCTCGGACATTGTTTATCCTTTGACAACGACGATCGAATAAAGAAAATAGACTGGCGAATGGGTGGCATTTAGAAAGTAACAAGACATTTTTAAAAATACCACAAAACTTTCAGACATGCCTCTACAACCAGCGAATTTTAACTACCATGACCTAGGGTGCCTAGACATAGACTCTTACAAAAGGTGCTATGGATGAGATAGCAGTTTCGCAGAGAATCAAGAAGCGCCTAAATTGTCGGCTTATACTAGCTTATACTACTTATACTTATACTATACTTATACTACTTATACTTATACTAGTGCTAGTGTTGGAGACCTAAAATTTCATCGTCCAACAATTCTTTATGAATATCATATTTATAGTAAAATGTTTGCTTTTCTTGCAGTACAGCACGATTTCAGTTTAGTTATTTTTTCGTTTTGATGTATTTTTATGTTCAAAAGGAAATTTATCAAGACTGAATAATTTTTACGATTATTCAATATAAATATCCTTCCTTTAAAACACTATTTGAAGTGGTTGAAATAAATTGAATAATTTCCATGAATGTTTGCTTACTTAAAAACTTACTTCTCGGTAGCTAATAAAATGGAATCAATTGATACAAATTTTAAATTAAAAGTAAGTTTTAACGCGTGAGTACGTTATTATAATACTACAGAGCTGGTATGATGATGAAGCCGGATGAAAGCCATGTAACAGAGATATAAACACATCAAATTTGATATGGAGTAGTCATGATTAGACATTCATATGCACAGAGATTGTATGAACACAACTATGTAAAACCCTGTTTATAAAAATTATTTCTAAAATATAATTTGTTTCAAACCTTTAAAATTGAAAATATATACAATGGCGTTGGGATTACTATAACAAAAATATTGATAATGGATCCCATGATACGTAAAAATAACACTATGGTATGTCGAATGATTTATAACATTGCGATAACCTGAAGTTACGTCAATTCAATAAAGAACGAATATTAAAGACTATTCATGTAACTTCAATTTTTCTTGGGACTTATAAAAACATTCATAGACATCAACCTTAACAGTTAGTTCGAAAAGCAGGACTTTTTGAAAGAGAATGGAATGAAAGTCTACAAATTTGTTCTTAAATAATATCTATGCTTTTACTGTAAATAAATATGGCACTGTACAAGTAGCCCATGTAAAGTAATTCAATTGTAACTTAAGTATTTTAAAGATGCATGCACGATAGAACATCCCAAAATCATTCTACGGGATTTGACTCCATAAACTAATTCTCTATTTTTTAATTAAGGGCATATATGACAAGTCCATGGAGGACATTTAATTACAAATATTAATAAATCGGACATCAAATTCTTTAACATTTTAGTTTAACGAATTAAGCGAACTTAACCTAAAGACAGTATCTGTACTACATACGCCAAAGTTGAATGAACAATAACACAAACTATATTAATAAATATCTTTACAAGGTGATTAGTGAACAAAAAAGAAACCACCGAAAAACTGAAAACAAAAAAATAATAAATATATATATTTAACCTTAATAACTACGTGTAAGTTCTTAAACTAATATACGTATACTTAAGCAATTTTAAGTCGGCGCCAAACATTTTTTGGAAAATTTTCTTTAAATTTAAGTTAATTTAGTAGTCTTTGTTTATTAATTGTTTGGCGTCTAGCCAAAAAAAATGTATCACCAAAATCGGACAACTATGTAAAAAGATTTGCGTGATCTTCCATTCGAATCAGCGCATGAACAATCAATTCTCCTCTTTTCTTAACTTTAGGGTTGAAATATTTTTTCCAAATGTATATAAGAGTAATTTCGAAGTATACCCTATGTCAGTGGCCGGCAAAGTGCGGCTCCAGAGCCGCATGTGGCTATTTGGTTCCTTCAGTGCGGCTCTGGAACAAATATTCACGGAAGGCGCAATTATTTGTCATTAAAAAAACACTTAAAAAACTATGTCTATATTTGATAACTTAAAATTCTTCGTTCGTTTAAGTTATAACATAGATATGTTATTAAAACTCTATAAGGTTTTAAAAATACGTAATAAACATGGAGTTTAAGTTTATTAGTTTTTCGTGAACACGAACAAGCAAAGCAGCTTTTAAAAATTGTTTTATTTTTCAATCTAGTTGCACATCTTACAGTATTTCTGTACGATTTTATTACACCTGCTATGTATTTTAGTGGTTTCAGTACAAGACTTGCAATATTTTGATTCAAAAAATTCTATTTGTCCAAATCTCGGAAGTTTTCTATATTTTTAGTCATATTACAAGTGCAGTTACATATATGAATAAAATAGTATTTCTAGAAAAGACCTTGTTTTAAGGTTCATTTTCATTCTTTTAATAATGATAGCAGGATCGTATTGGTGGTTAAAAACATATATGTGGAATATTTTTGTCGGCGCCCTAATCAACACAAGTAGCAAGAAAAAACAAAGAAACACCGAAAATGAAAACCGCGAATTTAAAATTGAGTGGACTGGTAGCGAAAATTTTAGTCTATTCAAAACGTGAATGCACTCGACTTGTCTTGTCTTTGTGTGATTTAGCGCCATAAAATATCTTATCGGAGATGTAACGAAGAAAGCAGTGGAGGAACTTCAGAAGGGTCAAAAGTCGTCAAATGCCATGTTTAACTTAATGTAATCTTCCAGCAATATTGATATGTCAAGTTTTGTTTTTGGCCAAGATATTTCTAAGACAGGATGACTGTACTGTACTGCTACTGTAAAACTTGTTTCATAAATGAATCCGAAAAGCTGAAGAACAAAACAGATACTCTAAAAAGAATTAAAGAGTGACCACTGTCTGTTGAAAGTATCAAATATAGAACAATTAAACGAGTTCTAATATAACTTCCCATCAAATGGAAGATTTGAATTTGGTTTCGGCTTTATCAATAGCAATTGACGAGTCTTGTGACATAAATGCTACAGCGCAAGCTTCACTTTTTGAAATATTTTTGTCTCATTCAGGCCCTAAAGGAGAACTTTTAGGATCATTACCTCTCAAAGGTCAGGTGCGTGGAGAAGATATAAACTTCAAATGATGTTTCCTTTTTATGGAAAGGAAGACAAACGAGCAGACGGTTCACTTGATGGTAAGCGATCCCGTCGTCCATACACAAACGCAACATCCGGAGAGTTGCGAGTGCGTTGTCAACCAGGGAGATTGGATAGAATAGGTTTATTGCATAGGATGGGGTCGGGATTAAGGATTTGGAGGGGAAAGGAGTGCAAATAGAAAAAGGTAGACATGGCCATCCGGCATCCCCGATAGTCATGCATACTTTAATTTATGCCCACTTTATAAAGGGCGGTGGTACGTCCCCGGGCGAGCACGGACGTAAAAGTGCAGCAAAAGCTGTGAAAATCCGTTATGCTCTACCACCTCTTATAAATGATGTAATTGAGTGTATGGGGGTAAACATCATATTCACCTAGATAAAATTATTTCGATTTTGACAGATGGGACCAAAAGTGTGACCGGCGTAAGAAAGGGGTTTGTTGCTATTAAAAAAATAATTTCGGGATACTTGTTTACCATTGTATCATTCACCAAGAAGCGCTTTGTGCGCATACATTTCCGGATGGAATCTATAAAGATTGGGGACTAGTGATCACCATTATTAACCCCATTTTAGTTAAAGCTCTAAATAATCGCCAATTCAAAGAATTTTTATTTGAAATAATGAGTGACAAGACTGATCAACTTCTTCATACAAGGTACGTTGGTTATCAAGGAGCAACGTTTTCAAACGTTTTACATCTCTTCTTCCGGAAGTTAAAGCATTTATCCTTGAGAAGGGCGTTTACCATCCAGAACTTACAGACGATCAGTGGATCCAAAACCTTTATTTCATGGTAGACATTACATCTCATCTAAATCAGCTTAATAATAAACTACAAGGAAAAGGCAACTTAAGTTTTTGATGAAATAATAAAAATTAGATATAATAACATTTGAAAACATTTTATCCATTTTTGTTTAAGATTTTGAAAGGAAAACATTATTTCACTTTCCAAGAATACTTTACATCACCAAGAAAATACTTCCTTTATTGAAAAACACCCTTTTAAATATGTGGCAGCATTATTTCTCAGCAGATTTCAGGAATTATAAAATACAGAGCAATTTTAGCATTTGTCAAAACCCTCTTAATTCTACGAAAACCGAGTTAGAATTTTATTTTTTTGAAATTGAATTTGTAGCTTTGAAGTAAAATTGCTGGATTTGAAAAACAAGGAAATATGGCGTTCTAAATTTCAACTTCTTTGTGTTGAATAGGAAATATTGGAGAAAAAAATCAGATCTTAGTTCACAATACAAGTGGTTTGCTTTGAATGACTTGGAGAAGGAAGGCATGATCAGTTTCAACGCCCGAAATAGTATTCTAGACTCTTAAAATCAACTGAAAAAGCTCTTGTTAGGTATTTTTCCCTTTTCGATTCTACTTAAATATGCGAAAAACATTACCAAGACTAACTACGAAATCGTCTTATTGATGAGTACATGGAATCATGCCTAAAATAAAAACAATGACAACCAAATCTGACTTACTCAAACTTTCAAAAGAGATGCAAGCAATTTGTTCGCAATAGTAAATATTATTAAATATGAAATTTTGCTTAATAAATGTAATACTTATTGAATGTAATTTTACTAAACAAGCAGATTCGGCTCCCAATTTTTTTTAATTTTGTTGCGATGTTGCTGTATTTGGCTCTTTGGCTAAAAAGTTTGCCGATGACTGTACTATCCAATAAAACTTATTGTTTACTCGGTAAAAAGTTATGCGTGGTCATACATAAAAAAGTATACACGTTGAATTGAGAACCTTCTACTGTTTTTTCGTCGGTTAATAAAATTTAGTTATAGTTTAAGCCCAAATTGAAATAAATGAAGTGTAGTGGTAATCAGCACCAGCTGATCACAACCACAACTTACCGAGGCCATCGGAATTTCCATATCACTTCAGCCATGCCGTATCCACTCGGATGAAAATGAATTACGTAATATTTTTTTTTTATATTAGTTTATGTTTACTCAGTGGTTAATCAATATTTAATTTTAATTATATTTTTATGTATCATATATGAACACCGTGTATAACTTATTACAGTATTAAAAGGGACTCAGCGGTCACCCTGTATAACATGAAAGTTAATAGAATGTTATGAGAAAGAACTAATTGTCAATGACAATCGTAGTAAAACTTTCAAAAGTACTTATGAAATAAGGTGTCAATAGAAAAATAAATTGAAAATTTGCTATCACATCAGCATGACACCGACTATTTTTTATACAGGAAACATTAATAAAATTATAAAAACATATGTCCTTAATAAAATTTTTCTATTTTTAGTATTAACTCACAATTTAAACAAAATGTCAACTCTACTACATTGTTATTATAACATTCTTATCAAGCGTTCGCCGGACATTAGCGAAGTGTGATCTCGAACTAAATGTTTACATTTCTTGAGTTAATCAACTCATGTTGATTGTTTATAGAGGTATTTTGTATTATATTGAAGTTGCAGTGTTTTACTATTTATTTATCTAGCCAGATTTTTTTCAGACTTTGTATTTCGTAGTATAGTAGTCGTTTCGTAGTATATGAATTTTCTTAACTTAGAATACACTTATTAAGGCACCTATTTCATGATCTCCGGATCAAAAACATAGAGCACGAGTGGCCAGGCTCACAAGGTTCCAGTAGCGTTGCCACAATTTCTTCAGCAGTCCAAGTCCTACCACGTGATGGAAATTACCTATGCGATATGGGTTACTTAAAATTTTTATTATCAGAAAATATTCCTTTCGTAATTAAAACAATATTTCTTTATCTAGTCACCAATAAAAATCACACTAATACAAATCATAAACAAGGGGTGTGAGGGACGACCTACACCTTACCTACCTTGTTGTCAAAGCCAACCTCACCTATTTTACGGCGAAGGAGTTAAATAAAGAAGCGGCTCACCTGATGGTAAGTGAACACCAGCGCCCATGTACTCCTGCATTACCAGAGAAGTTACAAGAGTTAGAGTTTAAAGTAGGAATAGGCTCTTTTCTTGAAGGTATCTAAGTCGGTTCGGAAATACCACAGGCGATAATTTCCCATAGGGTTGTCACGGATGGTAAAATATAATGACGATACCGCACTGTGGTGTACTGCCAGCTATCCAGGTGGTATCAATGGTATTTGGTAGATTGTCGTGTTGTAGATGCGGTATAGTATACTTAGAGAAGCTACAACTTTTCGCAGAGCCAAAGAATCAAGCCGATCGAAAAGGACTAGAACAGCGACGGTTCGAGTACATTATGTCAAAATGCTGGTAAAGGGCGGCCCCAGCCCAGAGGTGAGAATTGTATTCCATTACATCAGTCTTGTAAAAAAAGCAATGGGGCGCGCCACTTTAGGAATATCACTCATCGACTATGTACTCAACACTGTGATCCGTGGCAGGATTCGCGATCGGTGTAGGCAAGCGGATCATCCAGCTGAAATGTTAGTGGGCAGGACTAAGACGGTAACTAAATGGGGCCAACATTAAGTTACCGTCTTAATCCTGCCCACGAAGGAAGAAGGAAAATTTGTAAGCCATCAGTGCGTTTAAGTAATGATTTAATTATCGTAGCCGAGAAGCTATGGGTCCGAGTAGACCAAAATCGAAAGAAGTAGTGTGCTATG
The DNA here is from genome assembly GCA_025505425.1 of Graphium colonna. Classification (NCBI taxonomy): domain Eukaryota; kingdom Metazoa; phylum Arthropoda; class Insecta; order Lepidoptera; family Papilionidae; genus Graphium; species Graphium colonna. Next base: position 10,235 of record JAOCPS010743036.1, on the reverse strand, counting down.
GTAGAGGTCTATACCCAACGGTGTTTGCAAGTGAGCTGATAATGATGATAATCAAGAAAATATTTTTTTTCCCCGAGGTATTCCTATCTACAACCTCCAGTATATAAATTAAGATTTAATACTACGAACGTAATGTTACATTAATAATTCACGTTGGATGAAATTTTCAAGTGCTAACTTTTAATTACTTTATGAATATTTTGCACACATGTGGTATTAGTACATCAAAGTTGGATGACGAAACTTTAATCCCAAGAGCATCAAATTTGCGGTAGTACTTCACCAGACGAGCGTGGCCGTAAAAGTGCAGCAAAAGTTGTGAAAAGATGTTATGCTCATTGATCATCCAATATACAAATGCTTGACATGTAAAACGTTTTATGGATGAAACAATAGAGCAATAACGGTTCCGCTGTTGTGGATCACGCCATTACTAATAGTTTGTTTTAATATCGCTATCTCTGCGACGCATTTCTTGGGAAAAATGCCTAAGAAAAGTGCCCTTTCTATACATTATTTGTGTAGTCCATTATTTTCCAACATCAAACGGGACCGATGGGGTCGTCGTCCCCGATGACATTTTTTGAGATTTTTTATTATTACTTTGAGATGGTAGCATATGGATGAAGGAATAAAATAACAGTGATGAATATTTTTAATATTTCCCCTAAATAAACATTTATTTAATGAATTATTTATATCACATTTAACCGACATCAAAATAAGAAAAGGTTCAAAGTCCAACATCTCTATGTTTTTTTAGGTATGTTGGGGTACAAATCAGTCATTTTGGAACCCATATCAAAATTTGTTTTTTTTTTATACGAAAAGATTGTGACGTCGTTCGTTCCTTCAATCAAAAAATGTTTCAAGAAGCTAAGGCGTTTGAACGAGTCAGGATTTTTTCATTTCATGTGAAAGTAATTTTGTAACATAATATTATCTAGTCATCTTTATTTTCAGTTTCCATATCTGTAAGCAAAGTACTTTGAAATGTCATTAAATGGAGTGATTTGAAGTGATCAAAGAATAGGTGGAGAAAATAATCGTTGGTCTAGCCGAGTAAATGTTTTCCAGTCTGGTGAGAGACAGATAATGCAAGACGATATGGACGCATACGTTTCTGATATCGAAAAACAATTTGGCAAACCATAGAGCAAATAGACTGAAACATCATGGCCGTATAATTCATTTTTAACGACGTAGATTAAAAAAAATCACGTAGTTTTAGTTTCTTGCCTCGGCAAAATTTTTCACTAAGATGAGCAGTGGTTTTAGTCATTCAGTTGTTAAATTATTACTAAAAAGTCTTATTCACGCAGTTTTAGTTGTAAGCTCAATGATATTAATGAACTAAGAATGATTGTTATTCAAATGCAAGATTTTAAGATAAAATTAATAATTTATGTATTTCAATTTACGTAAAGTAAATTCAAAGTTACCTTTTGTGTATGCAACTAAAACAAAATAGGCCACCTTTGAGCGCAATGACGCTCGTTTTATGCTCACTGGAGCAACGCGTCAAGTGTTTTTGACAACACTACGTTACGCTTTAAGCTGTTTAAGCTTTTGAAGGTAACATCGCGAAATAGCCATCCCCTGTAGTAAGATCTTACAAAATAACTAGACGCAGCCTTTAATTTTTAGCTGTGCAAATTCATCAAAACACTTTTGTAATATTAAAAATTCTTGAGTTATGCTATCATCGTCATCAAAGGCTATAATTTCCCATGAAAGATTATTTTTAAACATTAAATTATCTATCTGAAAAGTTTGTCTGTTTGGCTGGTTGAATGCGCTTATCTCAGAAAGTATGCGTCGGAACTGAAAAAATATTGTTGTGTTGGATAGCTCATTTATCGAGAAAGGCTTTAGACTATATAACATCACGTTCTGACTAATAGGGGCGGAGCAGCAAAATTTATACGGATATAACCGCAGTGATCAAGTAGGTATATATCTAAAACTGGTTGTTCAACAATTGAGTTTGTATGTACTATTATCAAGATCAATGTCCTTTATGATAAGCTCTATACAAAGTTTTTAAAAATACTTATTTCTTAAATTTACGTGAACACATTATTAATTTTAAAGATTTTGTAGGTTCTTATTGCGACCGTAAATGTTATAAAGTATACGAATCGTTAGGTGCACAATTAAAAATATAAACCAAATAAATCTGTTAAGTGATTGATTTTAAAATATCTTTGCAAATATTTTTGCGGGTAATACTTAATGTTAGAGATTCTTTGAGCAAAAAAAACTAGACACATTTTAAGTCAACGAATTGCGCAGTAAACACTATATGATAAAAGTAATATGCTTTTAACATAAATCACTATAGTTGTTTCTGTATAAGGCCTTATATTAAGTCTAATCTTAACACTTGTATAGTATTATTTGACTGAAAGAGTGAAGCAAGTAAAGTTTACAATTAGAGTGAAGGTAAAAACATATTTTTGGTTTGTTAGTATGTATGAAGAATCCGCGATTACTCTCAAAACAATGCTATTATTAAAAAGAAATTCAAAATATATTGTAGTGCTATTAATATAACATTTTATGTACATTTAACATTATACTGATTTAGTTTTATAGTTTCAGATATTGAGATAAAAAACTAAGAGTTTAAACAAATAAGTTAATCGTAAAGTGCTAGTTCGCGTTGAATTACTTGTATTACCTTGAAGGAGGCTAAATTCATGTATATGAAGCTAATATTTGTCGATGACTCAAACTAAGAATATGGATTTAAAAATAAATACATATACTTCTGTGTACCTAAAGCAATACATTTTACACGACAGATCACTAATATCTGCACAATAAACTTGTTACAATGCGACATACGAATATATAATGACTATTAAGCCATCAAGTAAATAAGCAATATTAATACAACAAAGTTTCATTTATGGAGGAGGAAGCAAATAAACGAGCGGGTCCCCTGATGGTAAGCGAGCATCGGTGCCTATGGACCCTCCCAACACCAGAAGAGTAACAAGCTGCCGGCCTTTGATCTAGGAATAAGCTCTTTACTTGAAGGTCATCAAGGTATCTCTGGACAGATACGACTTCTAAGTCGTATCTGTCCAGAGATACCGCTGGCGACATTTGATTTTTAAGGGTGTCATGCGTGGCAGAAAGTGGTGGTGAAGTGCTAACCATCAAGGTAGTAACGGTAGTATTTGGAGGTATGTCGCATTGTACGGTGAACAAACTGTGCATTAGGTATTAATTTGAACATTTGCTCAAAACACTCCCTGTGGTAAATGCGGTAAAGTATCAAGCCGATTAGAAAGGACTGAATCACCGACGATTCGAGTAACTCGACGTTGGATGCAGTCAAATGGAAGCAGCTGTTATGGGGTACCTCAGCCCAATGGTGAGAACAGTTTCCGTGCGTGGCCGATATTGCGCATTATATAGCTTCAGACGGTTTGACGGCTGGAAATGCTACCTTGCTCTGCTGAGAACACCGTTCTTTTGAAAATAACTTGAGTTGGCCTTCCAAATAACCATAGACCTATACGTCAACCGACATGCCAATGCAAATAATTTAGATCAACGCTGTGGCAACCAGAAGAGTCTTTTGGAAGTTATAAGATACGATAAAGGGTATTTTTTAGCGGTGAAGCTGAAATCTGTGGGTTAAATTGGACTAACTTTTGTCGCCTGAATCCAAGATTTTGCCAAATAGTCTCGATTGCAGAGACAAGTTTTTTTCCACACATGTTGACGCAATCCTGAGAAAAAATTGCCCGGCTGGTACAGCAAGCTGTACTGTCACACGAATAGCAATAAACGTTGGCAATGCGCAACAAGTCATTGGTTAGCATAAAGAATAATATGAGAGAAAGCACGCAGCCTTGTGGGACACTAGCATTCACAGACTGGGCATCGGAGCATACACTGTCGGCAACGGCTTTGATGCTCTGACCTGCAAGGAAGGTGGTTATTCATTCACGTAATTTCTCAGGTAGCTCGTAATATATGATGCTGAAAAAAAGCGCTTTGTGTCAGACCCGATCAAAGGCCTTTGCTACGTCTAAGCTAACTACCGAGACCTTTCTCCTCTCCGTTTGTTCTGCCCATCGATGGCTCAGATAAACAAGTAGACCAACTTCGTCGGAAATAATATTGATGGTCGTCGATTAACCGATGACCGCCCCCGTACCTAAGGAGTTAAGTGTTTCTTTGAATTAAATTATTTTTAGAACAAGAACATCATGCTACGACTCTTAGGAGCCGTGCAGCAAGTGATAAGACGGGTTAAACAGTAAGGCACACCTAATATTATCTTTATTTTAATTTGTAATAGTTATCGATACATACCTATTCTGGGCAGAACATGCACGGAGTACCTCAACATGGGAAGCGCTAGAGGTAGAGCCCGGTATGTCCTTGAATCTCTTGGGACTGGTGACGAGCTCTGATATGGCTTTCTTCTGATGCGATGTTGAGTTCCGCCATCCTGAAGAGTTGGAAATGCGACGCCGGGTTTGCCGTGGAAGCCTGTATTAATTAGATAACTGAATGTTCCTTATTCGTATACGGTCTTTTCTACGAGGTAAAAAATATTTAAGACAATTTTAATGCAAAAAAATATTTTGATAAAACCCCGATTCCAAATTTTAAATAACTAACACATGGCTGTTGAATTTTTAATTAATGCCTTTCCACTCGCGATATTTTTTTATTTGCCATTTTTTTATTTTATGAGCCTCTACATTACGAAAGGAATAACTATGTCATAAGTGTAATAATTAGTTGCACTTTAAATAGCAAATATATGGGTGACAAATCACCTTGTATCTAGTTAGTTTTCACTTTTTAAAAAAATTACTTAACTACTTACGGTCTAATTGGCCGGAATGGACCCGAATGAAAAGCAGATGTAAATTAAATATAGGATGTCCGATAATCCATTCATAATAGTTAAGAAGGCTTTTATATCGTTTATTATAGAAGAATAATTAAATTCGCACAAAATAGTCGCCACTTATATGATATGGATACGTCTAATCTGTATATTAATTGTCTTTGGTCAGATCCACTACCACACATACCACAACAACAACCTGAGCTAACTACGAACTTGATCTAGCTAATAAGGTTTAGAATAACTATGATTGACGTTGTACCTATATTTAAATGTTAGGCAATAGAGTTGATTTCACTACTGTTTGTGCTATGACGGAGTGCCGTATAAACTGCGTCGTATATTATGGTCTCGACGGGAAGGGATATATTTGAAATAACGTTCAAGTTCAAGGTAAGAAATACATATGCATGTCTCGAGCCACCGATTGTTTGTTATGCACTTAATTGTGCAATTGTGAACATGACTGTACCAATATTAGACGAACGTATTAGTAAGAAAAAACCGGTTAGTATTAATAGAGATCTTGCAATGGTAACCTTTTTAATGTAATTTTAGAAAATGTCGCACTTTTCAATTTGCTTGGCATACAAGTTGTAATGTCAATATGAATTTTAGTGTGAAAAATGCAGGGTAATTGGTGAGTAACATACGATATTAATGGAGAGCACTCGGTACGTACTGACGATATCGTCCGGGTCGCGGGAAGTGACTGAAAGCGAATAGCCCAAGGCTGACCACTTTGGACATCCTTGAAAAATTTGGCCTCCCGCCCAGCAGTGGGCGTATTTCGGCTGATGGATGGACTCGGTACTCGATTGTCATCACATTTATGTAAAAAAATGGGGTCATAGTTTTAGCCCAAATTTTCCAATAAATAAAAGAAGTGTGGTATGAGCGAGGCCCTCCACCCCCTCCCCCTCTGCCTTCCGACTCACTCCGGCCGCTTATATGAGCATGAATTACGTAATTATTATTTTAACTTTAAATTATGTTTACTCAGTGGTTAATCAATATTTGTTTTTAATAATATTTTTATTCTTGATGTAACGTCTTAAAGTATTGAAAATGACTTACCAGTCACCTTTATATATTTTTTTTCGCTTCTCCTTTTAATAAATGATGAAGAGAAGAAAACAAATGTAGGCGTAGCTTAACATGCATCCGATATAATCAACTGATAATGCAAGTCAAGCTGTAAATTTATAACGTAATAAAATGTTATATTATAAAATGTGTAATGGATAATTGTAAAATAAAAAGTTGATAAGGAGATATTCCTTCTTTACAAGCAAATACTGAATTGAACTATGAGTGAACAGTGAAGTTTGAAAGGTTTCAATTTTCTCATTAGATATCAGTAGTGTATTATGTGGATTCTGATGATTAGAGACCATAGCATATTGTAGGAGTATTCACAATTGATTAAATTATTACGCCAATGGTCGTCATGAAGGTCACACGCCGAGCTAAGTTTTAACAAATATTTTCGAAGTAATACGTTTTGTCTTCGGAGAAAATTGTTAAAGGATTTTTATTAGCATATAAGTAAATTATTGTGATACCTATACTTTTCGAATTATTTTGACATATTAAACAAACTACTGCACCGATTTTTATGAATACATGAATGGCTCATCATTTATTATTTTATAACTACACAATTGGGGACTTTGAGGCTTAATTATATTTTGCTTCACTACAAATATATTCGTAGTGAAGCAAAATATAATAATTATTATCAAAAAAGACAAAGTCAAGTTAATGAGTTTTTTGGTTTATGTGTTTGTCCCATTGGTTTATGTTCCAGGTGGTAGAGCATAACATATTTTCATAGCTTATGCTGCACTTCTACGGCGGCGCTCGCCCCAGGAGTACCACCGCCTTTTGGGGATGTCAGATGGCCATGTCTACCCTTTTCTTTTCCCATTCCTTTGCCCTCCATATCCTTAATCCCGACCCTATTCTATTCACTAAACCTTTTCCATCCAATTCCAACGACTTTGATGATTGACAATGCACTCGCGAGCCTTCAAATGTTGTGTGTTTATGGGTGACGGGATCACTTACACCGTCTCGAACCGTCTGCTTGTTTTCCAAATTTTACAAAAAACAAATGATATGTGGCGACTGTGATCAGCTGGTAGGCCCTCACACCCCCGAACCCAAAGAGACGGTGAAAAAGAGAATCACCGTTTCTCCTTATATGAGCATGAATTACGCAATATTTTTTTTACATTTTCATTTCATAAAAATGTGGCCAAAGAGAAATAATTTTGATGTAGCTATAAAATGCTGTCATTTTATTTTTCATTGTTTCTTTATTATAAGCAATAAAAAAGAATAGCCACAATATAATACAAAATTCGAATTAAGTATAATTAAGCTTTAATATATTTAAATGAAACTAAGATGTAGTATTAAAAATTAATAATAAAAGCAGCAGCACGTAACCATTTGTTGATAAGAAATCGTAGAGGTCAATGTTAAATTTTTAAAAATAAATAAAATTGGTAAATATTTTACTGTTTTTATATTCTATTACCAGGTTCTAACATGAAAAACCGGTGTCAAACACCAAACAGAAACAAACAAAAGTAAAATTTACATAAATGATATTGTTCACACTTTTCGTCACTAATATACAAATCTGTGATAGCAGAGAAAAATAATTTACTTTAAGCAAAACCGTTTGTAAATAATTTCGACGAATTCTTCTATGAGTAGCATGCGTAAGCGTCGTGCAAGCGTCGCGTGCGCTTTTGATCAGATACGATTGTATAATGTATGATAGTATACTACGCCCACGTAAACTATAGTATCTACACAGATGGGACATTTATTGTAAATGATAAACGTTCTATCTATAAATCTCATTGATTCTCCAAAATAATAAGTTAAATCTAATATTTAAAATATATATTATTATTAAATTTATTATATTTTACTCATATACATTATTAATATTAAGCTAAACTTATTGTTTCGCAGAACGAACCTACAATTCACATTTAGAAGAGGTTTATCAATTTCTTCTGTTATTATCTGTTAAATATGATTTTTGTATTTATTAATTTAAGAAAATTTTGTAAGATAAAGGGAGAATAAATACCTAAGTAATGGGAATATTTATGGTTAGCTTGCGTCGAGGGTGTCTAAGTATTATGAGATTTTATTGGCATGCAATAGTCCCTTTTTGAGTGATTGTGTGACGAACGTTCAAACATATAAAAGTTTACATTTATATTATCTGTATAGATAAAATAAAAATATTAATATAAGTCAAGCAGATGCGAACAGTTGCAGTATTGGATAGTCAATATTTGCATTTTTAGTTTTTTAACCATAATTAACATTTATAGTTTGACAATCAGTAACAAAAAACTGTTTGTTAAATGAAATAAACGCATTCTTTTGTGCGTATTCCCTTGAATACTGTGTCTGATTATATTTGAAGGTTTTTATTTCGGTTCGTCATTATGCACATTGTGGTTCGGCCTTTGTGTGCCAATGGTAAATTATTATTGCAATTATTTAATGCGTGTTTATTAGCTGTTCGTTTGTAATGCATACTAGCTGCGTTTAATGTTCTTAGTACGTCTGCAAATTATATCGTACTGGCTCTTTATCTTCTTCTTAACCGTTCCCTCATTACTTAGGACCGTGATTCTTTGTTAGGCAATCAATGGTCTGCCTCCAAACGTTTACGTTCATTGCCTATTGTAGAGTGATAAGTAGCTCAAGCTGTTCAGAGATCTGTGCCAACCATCTATATTTCCTGTAAATTTCAGTGTTTCTAGACTGTTTGCCTCCCATCGCAACATGGCCAAAATATGTGATAACACGGTGTAGATAAACAGAGGACAGACGTTGGGTGTTTTCTATTTTGAGCGCCTTGAAAATCGAGGTGTTTGCGCGAAAAGTTTTCCAAAGAATCCTCAATAAGCAACACCAACACACGTTTCAATAAAGTCAAAAAGCTGAGGATTCACGCTCTACTTGTTGTTCTTTCTAACCAATGAGATAAATGCGCCGTCTTTTGTAAAAAAAACTATAGTTTTCAATTTAGCATTATTTTTTAAAGAATCGTACCATAAAAGAAAAAAAAGATAACTATAATTATTCCTGTATTTGTGTCTGTCTCCCCTTTCGCTCACAGCCATTATTCTCAGAAAACTTGCACCCATGAACACAAATGTATGCTGTTAAACCACAGATAGACCGTGTAACGCAACTAAATAGAAAATATGACATGTTCTTTAACTTGTATATATTATAGATCTTGTTGTGTAAATCTCATTTATGTTTTTTTTAAGTAAATAATTTTAAAGTTATTTAAGATAATAGATAAAAATTTACTATGGGGATATGGTATCTACAAAACTACAAGGTCTAAAATATAGAGGATAGTTGTTTACTTATGGATTACAAAAAAATCTATAAGAAGTCTATAGTATTAAGAAATACAAAGATTTATATAGTATATATAAGTAGTAATTTACAAAACCCTCGATGTACAATTCCGACTCGCACTTGGCCGGTTTTTCTCTAAATGACTGAACTTATACTTGTAAGCGTACGGTTTTGACCATTAAGAAAGATCAAAAATCTTTTAAATTTTCAGAAATCTGTGTTTCGCTTTTTTATCACAGACGAAGAAAATATATAATAATTTTCACTTTTAAGTTCTTTTAGAAAAAAATATATTACACTTTTAAGGCGATTGAAGTTACTTTTTATAATTTGATATTTGAATCAGTAAAAACAATCTTATCACTCAAAGTAACCAGTTCTGCTGATATCAACATTTTTCCTGACCATTTATTTAGGAGACAACTTACTTTACTTAATACTTAACTGCTTACGAAGTTTTTGTACGAACATTGTAGGACGTGATAACTGGCGAATTTTCTTGAAACTGTTCATGTTTTACTATTATACTAATTTACCTATCGCCGAAAAATAAAACAACTAGCATATTTTCTCAACTTATTACAATGACTACCAGAATATATAACTTACCGTTTTAAAAATTACTTCCATAAAATAATTATATTCATAAACTGCAATACTAATAGGAATGGAAATCTAAATCTGCAGTTTTTTCATACATATGTCAAGCAGATGCTTCGTTGGCAGACCGTGTATAATTTTCAAAAAAATCATCGTCTTCTTGTCTTCGAACCTTGTCCACCGCTACTCTAAACAGTAATCTCCTACTCATGCCTTCCACTGGCGGAGGTTTTTAGCCAAAAACTTCTTCTTCGGCTAAGTCAGCCAAGCTGTATAATAACTTGAAGCAGAACATATTTTTTTTCATGCACAATGTGACCCAGGTACTCAATTTTTTTCG
>JAOCPS010742926.1:0-10419 GCA_025505425.1 Graphium colonna | reverse complement strand
AGAGAACGAGACGCCATTATTGAGTTGTTGCTTGATAAAACAAGGATAAAGGATCCTGTTCATCTATATAAATATAAATAGGTATTAATGTTTAGTCTGCTACTCTTTATACGTCTGTGGTTAAAACAGATTTTGAAATCATATCTTAGCCAAGTTTCCAGTTGGTACTTTTTTAATATAGGAAATTTATTTTTTAAATCTATGGAAGAGTACTATATTTCCAGTGTTGGCGTTTTAATTGAAAAGTAAAAGTGTCACAAAGTAAATTTTATGGGTCTACTTGTGGAACATATTGTATGCAAGCAGACCATTCTGTAATTACCGAATGTGAAGGCGATTGTATAAATTGTGGATAAAATTTCAAATGGGAAAATTTCCTGACGTTCATTTCAAAATTGTTGCCACATCGTGTCAATTAAAAAAAAAACCTAATGTCGTAGGATCGAACGCCCTGTTCGCGGACACTTTGACTATATATACAGCATACAAAAGGAAATTTTTTTACAGATCTTTGAGTATAGTATCATTGTAATAAAAGTGAAAAGTTTTAAATTCTGAGAATCATCTTTCTTATTTATTTCTATATACTTTTGTTTTTGTAGATCAACACTCTAATTTATTTTCACACAGGTTTTAAATTCGTATAGTAATGTTATGTATCTGCGTTTATTTAGATAAGTTCTGTTGCCGCATACCGCATATTTCATGTCAAATGTCATTGTCAAGGTGTCAAGTTATTTTATTAACTTTTGACTTCTATTAGCAAACTAAAATTAAATGGTTTAAAATATTTCCTAGAAACTTAAACTTTTAGAGGCTGCTGCGCTTGGACTGTGATTATAAATACGTGCAACGTTATAGTTATTTTTTATATTAAATAAATTTTTAAGTCTTAATTAATTCAATATAAAAATGGCTCTCAATTATTTCCGTCAAATTACTAAAGTGTTACATATCAATTCAAGAAAGGTTAATCCAAATATTATAAGATTTTTAAGTTTGACAAGACCAGCTCAATTAGGTATGATTCCTATTGTAGTGGAGCAAACTGGAAGAGGTGAAAGAGCTTACGACATTTATTCTAGGCTTTTACGTGAACGTATTATTTGTTTAATGGGTCCTATAAGTGATGAAATAAGTTCATTAGTAGTTGCACAACTGCTATTTTTACAATCAGAGTCTAGTAAGAAGCCAGTTCATCTTTACATCAATTCACCAGGTGGTAATGTCACTGCTGGGTTAGGAATATATGATACAATGCAATATATAACACCACCAGTGGCTACATGGTGCGTGGGACAAGCTTGCAGTATGGCATCATTGCTCTTGGCTGCTGGTGCCCCAGGTATGCGACATGCCCTTCCTAATTCTCGAATTATGATTCACCAGCCATCAGGGGGTGTAAGAGGTCAAGCAACTGATATCCAGATACAAGCAGAAGAAATTTTGAAACTCAAGTCTCAAATAAATAACTTGTATGTAAGGCATACGGGTATGCCTTTAGAGAAAGTGCATTCTTCGATGGAGAGAGATTGCTTCATGTCTCCTTCTGAAGCAAAAGCTTTTGGAATAATTGACAATGTTCTTGAACATCCACCATCACACGCTATGGAGAATGAAGCTGTTGCTGCCTCTGGTTCCAGTACGGTTACTCCAAATTGATATTAAAAATACTTGAATTAAGAAAATATATGGATAAAATGGTTGAATAAAGTGCAATGTTTCATTTGATTGTTAAATATTTGTAAGAACATTGTTAAAAACATATGTTTAAAATTCTTATAAAGGTTTAATAGAAATAATGGTGTAAATAAACGAAAGAAAAATTTTTCTATCAGTTTCACTATAAATTTTAGAGATATTTTTCATCAGGAAAAGTTAGCTAGTTTGATATGATACTGATGTTAAATTTGAACTCTTGTGTTAAAACCTACATTTGATGGGTGGTAGAGGTTACAAATCTTTGAAGGAACTGGTTGCAAAAATGATACTTCATAGCAAAAGGTAAATATTGAGAAAAGCGATAGGAAATTATAAGAAATGCATTAGGCAAATTTCAGAAGTATGAGTAATTTTTATATATCTTCACTAGCAAAATGCAAAATGGTTGTACTTCCCATTAAGGATGGGTAACAAAATTATACCTTTATGTTAAGAAATTGCAAAAAAATTATATGCACAAATTGTTTGAACATTTATCAAATACCTACTCAATATAATTCATGCAAATTTCTGAGTATTGTCAAGAATAGTTATTATTAGTTTTATCACAACATTATCCAGGCAATTTATAACATTGTAATCTTTATTACATAACATGTTTTTGCAGTCAATGTCATTATATACAAGTTTTTTTTTATATTTATCTTTTGAGAAATAGTGAAAATGTTTTAGTGTTACAAATTGCTTTCCTTTTTAGATACAATCATTCCGTAAAGTTTTAAAATGGGGTCAATTAATAAAAACTAAAAATAAAGTCAATATATCCAAATATACCAATACACGCAAGTCCATTTATACTGAGGTGTGATCAAATGATTGTGTAATGAAGTGATCAAATATTTTGTGCCATCTGCTGTGTACAAATATACCGGGTGCATGCAACGCCATGTACTTGGTAACACTCAAGTTGCCATTAATACTGTAACATAGCATCTAAACTCTACAAAAGTAGTGAACATTTAGAATAGTGAACGTTGTTATAAAAGTTACAGATCCTGTAATTTTATGTCCTCTAATTTTGAATTTAACAATCACCTAGTACAGTACCAAGTTGTTAAATCTTTTTATCCCTTTCATTATGTGTATGACATACATTTAAGGTTTTGTCTTATTTACATCGACCGGCTCCTTAATATTTGGTTTAACTTAACATTTGTATCTAGCAAGCTACGGCACTATATCACCGCGTAAAGTGTTTGTTGTTGCTATGGAAACATGCTACACTGAAGATCTGCTAAACTGAACGTCACATAGCTACGTTATTGTAACTTTTGAAAAAAAAATTTCGAATATAAAATGATAGTGAAATAAGTGTCTTATTCGGTAGATATTTTCAAATTAATTTATACAAGAATCTATATCCTAAGCAAACATTTTAACATAAAAAAATAGGTAAATCGGTTTAGCCAATTTTATGTTAAAGCGATACTAACGAACAGCTACTTGATTTTATACATAAAATGATATAACTGAACGATAGAAAAACAACTCAACGGCGACTAGCATAAGTACTAACAAAACCGTCCAAGAGTGTGTCGGGCACGCACATGAAAGGGTTCCGTAGCCATTCGATGGTCCATCCAACCGCTTGACGAAATAAATACCGACAAATTTTATTTTGCGGTTGACTTAATACGTTTTGTTAGGACGGCAGTAAGTACATAAGTTCGTCGAGTTATATTGTAAAAATAACTATGTACGATACAGAGTGCGATATAGTTTTCGTTGAAAGTACAGTGTAAACTCCAGGTAACTTCCAAAAGCGCCGACATCACATGGCTTTGATTGGTTTAGCTTGCCTTCCATACAATGATTGATACACTCTTTCCATTTAACTATAACTCTCTATAACGCCATAAAATGTACAGTCCCTTTAGTGTCGTTATATAGAGTTTACACTTTACTTACTTAGATAAATGTAGCATTTTTCATAACTATTGTTATAATATTTCAAAAGTTAAGAGGGTTACGCTCTAATTTTAACTTTGTATTTTTTGTAATGAGACCTCACACGTTGGGGTAAGTCGATTTTTTTTAACTCGTTTTCATTGTATTGGAATGGATGAAAGGGGGGGGGAGGCGCTCGATTTTATCTTTGTATTAAGATATCTGCAAGTCCTGACGGACATGACGCTACGGAACCCTAAAAATATGATTATACTACCTGTATAATGATTGTTTACAAAAAAGGAGAAGGTTCTTATTTCGCCCGAATCTTTTTTATGTTTGTTCTCCTATTACTTGAAAATGCATGGACTGGTTTAGAAATTTATTTTATTATTTCAAAAGGTATTCTTACCAAATAGTCTTTTATTCAAGAAGTTAGCCGGGAGTCCCGGCCAACTTCTTGAGGTGTGCGAGGGGGGGGGATATGTTTTTGTATGACCAGAGCCGGGACATCTCGTCAGTGTCCACCGTTATAATCATATGGCCCGCATCTAATAATGGGGTCCAGGGGATATCGAAAGAACTATTTAAATTTTATAAGCACCCTTAATATTGACCATATCTATACGTCAGCAGAATCAGTTTTACGAGACCCATTTTTTAATCGATCTAAACCGTCGCATCTTTTTCAAATTTATGTATTATGAATCGCCACTACGCCTATTGTCGCGTACGCCATGACGTTAGGCAATGCTACAATAGGCTTCGCGGAGATAGGCGTCGCGGCGTTAGATCAACGTTAGTGTTAAGCTCTTCGTAATTTAAATTAATGTTTGCAAATGGTACTTAGTTGCCCACCTCCCCTCCATTCACAAATATCCCGGGTTGCTGACGTGAAGACTGCAACAGGCGTTGTTCGAAGAGCCTTTAGCAGAATCTCCCAACTCCCGGTGGCCAACAGGTCATCTTGAAAGGCGTCTTTTCTACCCCGGGGGCATGTTTAGAAGTTTATTATGAAGTATTGTGGCATGAACTGTTAGAATATTTTTTTTTATATTAAAACTCTTTGTTACTTAAAAAGAAGAAAAATATATAGCTGTCACCTAAAAATATAAATTATATATTCAACATAAATAAAACTGATTTACTCCAAAACAAGTGTATTAACGTTACAGAACAATCGATAGTTCCACTATCGATAGTTAACCTTGAAGAAAAGTCGAACTGTATCGATAGCTATATCGATTCTATTGACACGTGGTAATACTATCGATTGTCAGAAATGTTCAATAGTATCGATATCATCGATAGTATTGAAGTAACTTATCAAGAGTATTGACGGTTTCATCATATTAACTGTCATATTTTCAATAGTATCGACTAGGTGCAAAAAGTAATGTCAATGATTACCAGCCCCTATTTCGCACGGTTGGATTTTAATAAAACCGTTTGACTCTGCGGAAAAAATGTTAGAAAAGCTTATATCTTATATTGTTACATTATTTAAAAATTGTTTGTTTATTTGCTAGAGAATCAGTTTTATAATCTTGTGTTTTCTTAGTAGCTTTATTTAATTTATTTCTTATTTTTTATACATTTTCTACTCATGATATGTTTGAAATGGAATGTCTTAATTTACAAATTTAAGAAGCTACGTATATACTGTACCATTATTTTATTTAAAGTTATTTATATTGTTAAGGATTATTGCCAAACCACAACTAAAGTGCAATAATACGTTAGCTGCAGCCGCAGGACTTAAAAAAAAAACAATCTTTAAAAAATAAAATTTAAAAAAGTAAAATAATTGTACAATAAATTCCTATTACTAAATTATAGATTGTATTCCGGTCGAACTATGACCAAAAAATGTGGAACAATGTCGAAATCTGACGAATGTTGAGGCTGGTGTCGGGTTGTCGGCGAATGCTGACTCTGCTCCTGGAATCACGCGGCTTTGAGGTGTGATTTGGTAAGTATGCTTTACGAACTAAGCGATATTGATGTGTTAGCTGTACGTAATTCCTCCCACCGCAGTTCAGCGGCTATTTTCTGACTTTAAGGGAAAATGTTGCTGGATAAGTTTTTAGACTTTCGGAATCTTGACTTCCATGCTCTTCAGGTCCTGCTGGTTGCACGGCTATTGCTGGTTATAACATCTCCGTTCATTGAAATGTCTGTAGACATGGTCGTAAGTGTCCCTATTATCAATATGTAAAGGGGAATGGTTGTATGGTACATATTACTAGTAGTTATGGTGTCTTGTATTATTGCTGGCTCTGTCATGGCTAGATCATAGGCTTCATGTAATTTTCTGAGGTCGATCGATTGCAGCGAGAGTCTATGTTGAGATGTTGTTTTTTCTTGAAAATTTTTTTATTTGTTTTTTAACATAATACAAACCAGGTTTTATTATACTGTAATAGTCACGTAAATCTTGCTCAATACTCTATTATATCCATATATTTATCTAAATCTTTCTATCTTAAACCGTAAAGTTTCTATGTCAACCATTTAATGATGCGTGCTTATGGCTCGCACAAGAGCTAGTATGTTCTTTATTCTAATTAATTCTCCTAACAGATTATCTATGTTTTCCGTTATAATGGTAGAAAGCTGAGCGAAATGAGCATATTTAATTAAACTATTTTCTTTATAGGCTGTACTATTCAATAAAAGTTCTAATGTAGTATTAATTGATTGTTGATTTTTGACTAACTGTTCTATGACGCGTTGCGACAGCCATTTTTTTTGCTGAGACTAATGTGAGTGTTAAATTCAGATATAAATTTAACCTAGTTATTTTCAAGATTTTTAATTGCACTACCAAATTAAATAGCACCCTGATAATCTAAATTGCCAGTAAGGCTATTAATAGCGGATCTTAAGCCATCAATTAAACCTCTCTTTGCTCGGCTGGGCTTTCGAATGACTTAAAACCCTATCAATCTTATGACAGATAATTAATTTGAAGTGAATATAAAGCAGACGTATCAGTATTTAATTTCAATTCAAAATCGGTTAATTGCTGTTTAACTAGTATGGCTTTTTCTTTTATGTTATCAATTCGAATATATTGCAAGAAGCTATGGTAATGAGATACTAGGAGAGTTCGGCCTAATTTATAGGGGAAGAGACCGTCGTTAAGACTCTCAAGTCTTATCTTCTGCGTTTGGGCAATATGAGCCACCATCATTAGCTGGATCTTGCAACAATTTCTCGCTCAAAATAACCCGTTATTATATCAAAAGGCTTGCACTTTGTGAAACTATGGACAGAACTATTGTAAGCTATAATTGCATAGAGTATTAGGTTAACAGCGGGTTCGTCTTTACGCCGAAGTTTCAAGAGTCTTAGATGCTCGAGTAAAGTTAAATGGAACCGCTCCACCGTTCCCGTTATCGTTTGGTGAATGACGAAATATTCTATGGTGGTTTATATTGTGTGTCCTTAAAAATTTGGAAAAGAGTTAATTCGTAAATTCGGTACCATTATCGGTCACTATCGTTAAAGGTAAACCATGGTGTGTGCAATATTTTAATAAAGCTAGGAGGATGCTGATAGCTGTGCCATCGCGGAGATGGAAGGCTTGTCCGTATTTTGTGAATACGTCTACAAATGTGACGTATTTTTCGCTATAAACAGTAAATAAGCCCATGTGAACCATTTCTAAAGGCTAGCTCGAGGGCGGTATAATATTAAAGCGTGGTTGAACGGGGTTAAGATCATATTTACCTTGTCCACACTTAGTGCATTCGTTAATTAATTTTGTTATATGTTCTCTAATTTTTGGCCAGTAATATTTTTTGAATGAGACAAATAACACTCATTGATAACTCTATAGTTCGTTTTACCTTCGTGATAATGTTTAATAATTTCTTGTTGCCTAAGATAAGGTTCCACGTTTACCATTTCTCATTTAGCCGGAACCAGGTTCATAGCGGAAGATTTGAAATTGGTCTGTATAATAGGTACAATTGAATACAGTCGTAATAGGGGATTTATTCCGGATTCCGGTCTTAACTTTGGAGTTTACGACCTTTTTTATAACGTTTATAATATCAGTTTCTAAATTTGACTCCATTACCACTACACTCCCGTTTATAAGCGTCTTTAAAGGAAAGTCAACGTTAAGTGTATTTTTTCTAAAACTTGAAAACCTGTAGCAATTTCTATTTGTTTTAATACATACAATATCCATAATCTTACACTTGTAATACTATCGATTATTTCTATATTATTGATCATAGGCAACAGCGTCGTCTAATGTAAATTATCGATAGTACAAATTTTTGGAATTTTCTATATTTTATTCAACCTTTTTTATGAAATTTTAGTAAAAGTCATAATTATTAAAAAGAAATGAATTGACGTATGCTTATGTGTCAATTAATGGAAAATTAATGGAAGCTTTAAACTTAGATGTTAGATCTGCCCCCTTGTCAGGGTCATCCTAAGCACTCATCTTTAAAAGAAAAACAAAAACTACATCTCCTCACTTTAATTAATAAACACAAGCACCACCACACAAAACAAACACAGAGCGCCTACAGGAAATAATCAACAAAAACAACACCATACCGTAGTTTAGTTACTAGTCATAGCAATAAAGATGCCAAAACGAGTCCATAACTAAAGGATCAATATCATCCTATTGTCGTCCATTACTGAAGGTAAGCTTTCCCCAAGGCGCGCCAACTATGCCGGTCTTAAGCAGCCCGCATTTATCCGCTACCCACCACCTATCTCAAGTCGTCAGTCCATCGTGCTGCAGCACGTCCTACACTACGTTTGTCTAAACGTGATCTCCACTCTAACACGTGTTGCGCGCAATGTCAGTGACTTTAGTTCTCTGGCGAATAACATCGTTTTGAATGTTGTTTGCCAGAAAAAACCTGAGCATTGCGCGCTCCATTGCCGTTGAGCGATCTTGAATTTGTGGACCAGCCCCACTGTAAGTCTCCACGTTTTGGCTCCGTAGGTTATTATTGGTAGGACGCACTGGTTGAAAAGTTTGGACTTTAGGGATTGTGATATTGACGATTTAAGAATATGTCGTAGGCTCCCGAATGCAGCCCAACCTAAGTGTATCCTTCAATTGGGCCCTTTCTCGAAGTTGTGCCGACAAGTTGTATAATTTGGCCAAGATAGGTGTATTTCTGCACAACCTCAAGTGTAACGCCATTCACGACCACTGGTCTCTGGGACTCATTACTATTGGACAGAGTTTTCGTCTTGTAATGGTTCATACCAAGACCTACCTGTCTCGAAGAATCATTCAGACTGTTAAGCTTAATTTCCAAGTCTTGCAGAGTTTCTGCCATAATGACAATGTCGTCCGCGAATCCCGCGAATCCCGTCCGTTACAATCAAGCGTCTTGAAGACGTCCTCCAATGCATTGTTAAACAGTTTCGGGGAAATTACACCCCCCTGTCTTACCCCACGATGCAATTGGATCGGTATTAAACTCTGACCTTGTAGACTTGGACGAACATCGTTGCGGTCTCACATAGACTTATCAACACTTGGATATATCAACAGTCAGTTTGGCATGTCTGCATAGCTTCTAGAATAGCCCATGGTGTCGAAGGCTTTTTCGTAGTCCACGTACGCTAGACACAGAGGCTGATCATATTCCTCGGTCTTTTGGATTATTTTCCGAAGTGTGTGTATCTGGTCTACTGTGCTCAAGCCTTTTCGAAGCCCAGCCTGCTTCACAAGTTGGAAGTCATCGAATTTCTGGGCGAGACGATTCGTTATAATCCTCAAGCACAACTTGTATACATGGCTCAGGAGTGTTATAGGGCGATAGTTTTTTAGCAATGTCTTATCACCCTTCATGAAAAATAACACTACTACACCCTCCTCCATGTCTCCGGCATAATTCCGTTATGGAGGACGGAATTAAAAAGCTTGGCTAACTCCACAAATATAGGTGTGCCTCCTGCATTTAATAGCTCAGATGTAATTCTGTCCTCTCCCGGAACTTTGTTGTTACGGAGTTGTCTGAGGGTTAAACTAATCTCAGCCATGTCGATGTCGGGAAGCTTGCGTGTTAGTCTGGCCCTAGGATCATCCGTGTGGTGTCGTCGGGTTGACGGGGTTTGGGATCTATATAGTTCCCCATAGAATCTTTCAACCTCAGCGAGAATCTCTGGCTTAGAAGTGACGGTGGTGCCCTGAGGTACCTTGTGGTGCTGTGAATTTCGTCAAGTGACAACAGGAGGTTTGGTACTTTTCAAGATTTTGGAGCCCCCGTTGCGTATTATTATATCCTCAATGCTTTGGGTATTCACTCGTCTTAAATCTCGCCTTCCTGTTAAGTACCTGACGCTTAGTAGGCATGGCGTTAACTCTCGTCTCTTCGTCATCTCCTCCAGAGTCTCACTTGTGAGCTTGGACTTTCGTCCAACGCTCTTGGGTCGAAAATATTTTTGTCCAACTTCATGAATGATCCTCGTCAGACTATTGGTGGCGTCGTCAATGTCCTACGTGGTTTACAGTATAGCGAATCGATTACGCAGTTCTAGCAGAAATTCAGCAGAGTCGATTCAATAATCTCGCGCATTCGGCCTTAATAATAATTATAATAATTTAATAATAATTTATTACCAATACCAATATTAACACTTATACATATACAATGGTAACCACGGGTCATGAACTAAGCTGAGCTTGTATCTCAGGACCCTGGATCGCGAGTTGCCAACTATTGATACGTGATCTTTACTTACTTATTAATTAAAAATAAACAGTTTTTGAATTAGATAGAGTACAACAAATGCAATTATTTAAATTAGGTAGGGGTA
>JAOCPS010742816.1:0-10420 GCA_025505425.1 Graphium colonna | reverse complement strand
ACAAAATGTATTTAAATAGAATTTATTTTTGTGACCCTGAGGCTAGACTTATTGCATTTTCCCTATTTGTAATAAAATAATTTAATTTATTGCGAGAATCATCAAAAGGCTTTATTAATTTAAATTATACTCCGATTTGAATAGGTACCTTTTCATATATGAAACCGGAATCTTTAGTTGCCATTTTGAAATATAAATTGAAATAAAACTTTCTATAAAATGATACAGTGTAATAGGCGACAGGCGACCGCCTGACTGACCGATGACTTGATGCGAACTTGGGAATAACAAAGAGATAAGTGCTGTACACCTGCGCTTGGATAATAAATTTATAGAACTATCTCTAAGATGCACATTAATACAATCATAACAAAGAAAAATAGAAAATATGACAAAATTACACTTGATCACTAAAAATTATTATCGTTTATAAAATGTTTGACGAATTTCTTTCACTGGTACACGACGTGTTTTTACATAAAATACGGCTTTGCACTATCACTGAAACTTGTACAAAGGTTTTGACACTTACAAGATCGCAATGAAGTAGAGCTGCAGGTTCATTCTCAGGTCGAAGTTAGCGCGCTGTATTGGGCCACCTTAGGACTTGTAGATTCAGGAACACAACGATTTGTAGATTCAGGAATACGACTGGATAAATGATTCACACGCGAACGGGAATTTGAGGACGCGACGATTTTAAATAATTGGATATAGGATTTGTCTCACCCGAGTTCACTACTGATTCTTGGATATAGTCTTAAATATGCGGATTAAAATTGCTTACGTCTTTATTCTGCTCTGAGCAAACGGAGACGGACCGAGGTTTAAAAATTTAATAAACCGTTAAGCTGCCAGCAATGTCTTGTACGGATTTCGTTTTTGTTTGCGTTTGAGTTTTTAAAAAAACTATTTAAGTACAACAAATGAATTTAATATTTTTTTTACAAATATAACTATTATTCAGTGAAATTATAAGATTAAAGGCTAGTGTTAACGTTTCGGATGCTAGTAACAAACTGATTTCTAATTGTATGAAAATCCAGAGCTTTCCGAACATGCTGACCAGGCATAGGATCGTTTACAGGGATAGTAAGGCGGAGGTAAAGTATATTATATACAGGAAATTTATAAAAGAGTACGTACTCGTTGTATAAGTGCGGGCGTGCGTGTGTGCATGCGTGCGTTCTTTCGAGCTTCCGTGCGTGCGTGCGTGCGTGCGTGCTTGCGTGCGTGCGTTCTTTCGTGCTTCCGTGCGTGCGTGCGTGCGTGCGTGTGTTTGCGTGCGTGCTTGCGTGCGTGCGTGTGCGTATAAAACCATCTTAGGTCATTATATGTTTGCGTGATTTTTTTGGATCATATTCAGATTTGTCTTTCTGTGTCGGAGTAATTTGCAACACGAGTCCAAACTCGTCGTGACAACAACAGTATTTTTAAATATGAAAGAAAAGATACCGCTCGAAAAGCTCAAATCGCACATATGGGTAATTAATCTGCATAACACTGAATGGGAGTTGTAGAACTATTGTTGGAATTATATCTAATTTTATTTATAATTTACCACCAATTGAAGTACGAATTAAACACATGGAGCTAGTAGCAGTATTCTGATAATGGAATATTTTGCAGTTAGGATTCAGTAGTTTCGGTCCTAGTTAAATTATTCAAAGCTAGAATTTCTAGCTTGCTTATGAGTAGAATCTGCCTTACGAGCTGGTGGTAGCTTCCTCTCGAACATTTAATGACAATGTAAAAATTGACGTTTCATAAAAACGCCTAAGCATGCATGTGAATAATATATTTTGAATTTGAATATGTGTAAAAAAAAATTATAGAACCGTAAATAATTTTTGAAGTAATGTAATTTTATGGATTTGAAACAAATGAAGACAAAAATTGTTTTTTATTACTATCATATTACAAAATATGTAATAAATATACTAGTAGAATTTTTCTGACTGACAGTTAGAAAAGTCCATACTGTGAGCTTTTGGGAAATATATATTGTCTAAAACACTTCGATCGTTTCACTTTGTAATCATTTATATGTTGTCTATTTTCTTAAAATTAATAAAAACCTAATTATTAAATTAGGTTCCCTATCATCCAGTCTAAAAGTTGGAAGTTCTATATGATCATTTCACATAATGAGAACCACCAAACGTTAAAATGTTCCAATTCTCTTGTATCGACAGATAAGATTTACTCTTATCCAATTAAAACTTCACCTTACGTGTGTTTTGGTTACATATCTATAAATTTAGATATTGTCTACTAAATAATATCCACAAACATTTAATTCTAAAGTTCTTTTAGGGCAAAGATGACAATCGGCCACAAGGTTCACCCATAAGGTGAAGGTTAACCCATCTCGTCGCCCATGAAGACACTCCGTCCGGAGAGTTGAAAAAAAATATTTGCTTGCGTGAATTATACCGAGAGTCACGCTTTGTTTAATACATTTTGCATTTTGATTTCCAATTTTGTCCAATAAGTAAGTAAATTTAATGCTTTAAACCATAAAATAACACTTACTTTGAAAATTATCAACAGTCAAAGAAAGTACGAAAATGACCGCCTATAAAAGCTGCGATTCAATCTATTTATCAATATGGTCAAGATTAATTGAAAATCGGACGTCAAGATGCAAATAAAAATTATTTACTGTAAGTATCATTAAATATAAAGTGTCTTTATGTATGTTTTTTATTTTTAAGTGTTTTTATGTGTATGTACTATTTTAATCTGTTTAATGTTAAATTGTCAGGGTTCAAAGCACTGTGGTACAAAACGAGATTATTTTCACAGAAAATTATAAACACCAACTTAAAATGCATTAAAAGTGTCCCTTCGGGAACATGTTGTTCTACATATCACATAACGAAAAATTTTATTTTCACTTAATTGAAAAACAAATGACAAAATCAATTTTTCTGAAAATTTTCACACAAAAAAAAATATTTTCGACTTCAAAAAATTAAAAAGATTGTCAATTTGAAAGTTTCTATTTTTTGTATATGTTTGCGCATATATGCGCAGTTTAGGAACCGATTTTTTTAAAATTTATTAATAATTCTTTTTTGTTATTTATTTTTTTTATGGAAAAGAAGAAAAACGAGCAGATGGTTCTACTGATGTTAAGTGATCCCGTCGCAATATCCGGAGAGTTGCGAGTGCGTTGTCAAACTGTAAAGCTGGAAAGAACAGGTTTATTTGATAGTATGGAATCCGGATTAAAGATTTGGGGGGATAAGAGTGAGAAAAAGAGGAAAGACTTGGGCATCCGGCATCCCCAAAAGTCGTGTATCTTTTATTTTATGCAAACATTCAAATGGGTGGTGGTACTTCCCTATAAAAAAATATGAGGTCAGGAGACCCTCCACAACAACGAAGATCCTTTTATTATAGAGATTAAAACACGTAAGATTCCTTACGTGTTTTCAACATTTTATTATAGAGAGAGGAAAAGAGAGAGAGAGTTGCACACACGACTTGCTGGTGTGCTTATTTGGTCGTAGTAGGCTCAAAACACAAACGCATACACACACAGTATGAGGCATTTCATGTATTTCCGTATTATGCTCTCCCAGGATGCAAACCTATTACTTCCGGTTTGCAAAGCAAGGGCTCATACAACTAGGCCACATAGGCGGGGACATGGGCATACATATTTGTATAGGCTATCGTCTTTGATTTCACCATTGTTGTAAAAGTTGGTTGTTATAAAAATATTAATAAAATGCGTAAAAATAAAAAAAAATCAGTATTCACGTCCTGTTTTGTAAGTAAATATATATATATGATATAAATTATAAAATGGTTCACATTGTGTTGTAACTTCTATGCATTTTTTTTTTCTAATAACACCATGTTACTGGAAAATCAGCGGCTGAAACAGTATCAGAATATTTAAAGATACACAAGACATAAAAGCATTGTTAGTTACTCACTTTTTTATTTTTAGCTTTGATCTTAATGCTCGTGGTTTTGGGATTATCATACGGGAATCACGATAACGGGAAAGGGGATCGACGTAAGTTCAATACTTTATATTTTACCACTTTTTAGCCTTATTCCGAGATAACTCCTAATCGAAACAAATTTACTTACTTTCTCACGTCTTATCTCTGATTTTCAAAAGTATGTATTGTATTTGAAGGATGCAACTGTCATTGTAATTGAAGGGTCTGCGATCCTTTTGTTGTTGCCCTGTCAAGTTAGTTCTTTACAACCGCCACCAAACAAGGACCCGCATATTTTCAACCGTTTTAGGCTATCATGTGGTCAGGTCGTATACTCCCGAGTCGTAATCTTGACAGAGTGGTCGTGGTCTTACGGTAAAGGCTGTAGTTGGAGATTTTTTCGATGTTGTTTTACGGTCATCATACACCGGAAATGGTTGGTTACATATAGAGAGCGTTATCTGAAATTCTTATACAATTGAGATTTGTGTGCCCAACGTGTTAAATACTGCCCGCGTGATCGCTTACCTTCTACTTTGTATTAGACTACAAGTCGTTTCATTGAATGAATATTTTGAACGAATATGGCCAAAATATAACTTAAACACTCGTTTTTTTAAATTTAAATTTGTAATATTTTTACATCCTCAATTCTCTGAAGATATTTATTTCATAATCGACATTGGTTTCAAGCGCATTCCAAGGTATATGCATCAGATATCTCCAGCACCACTTCTCTAAGGATGTCTTACGATTTTACGTCGATACCTTAGCTTATGTGTCCACATTTCTGCCCCATAGAGAAATATACGTAGGAAACTATAAATACTCAAGATCTCATAAAGCGAACCTTTGTGGCTTTTGTGATATCGCAGTAAGTACAATTTTTACCAAGCATATTACAACAAACCTTGAGACGC
The DNA here is from genome assembly GCA_025505425.1 of Graphium colonna. NCBI lineage: Eukaryota > Metazoa > Arthropoda > Insecta > Lepidoptera > Papilionidae > Graphium > Graphium colonna. The sequence continues at coordinate 5,538 of JAOCPS010742816.1, read as the reverse complement.
ACATCTCGTGATCTTTTACTCGCATCCTCTTATATTCGTTGAAATGGAATCTATGTAGATAAAAGATTGGGAAAAAATCTTGTTGCGTTAAGTGTGAATGAATGTGTAATAACATCTCTTTGGCTATATTATTTGTATCCGGCTCGTATTCGTAGCATAGTTTAAATTTTAAAGATAATAATTCATATTTGGAATTAGGAAAATATGTAATTTTCATTTATTTTTCTTGTTGCCAAAATAAGTAAATCTAATGAAGAAATTAGATTCACTTATTTTGGCAGCAATATAGCAAGAATTAGAAAGAAGTCGAAATTAATCAACAGAATGGGTGTGGTTTTTTCATCTTGATAACGCCAAACCTTACATACCTTTAGCTACACAGAAAAGTTAAAAGAGTTTTGCTGATCTGAAGGATTCATGAGCTCCTACCGCTCATAACCTTCAGATTTCTACCTTTTCCGATCTCTTCAGAATTCTTCAGGCTGTGTCAGTTAAGGTTGATATAGAGAAAGGACTGCTGAAACTACTTTTAAAGTTATTTGATCAGAAGTCCCAAAATTTCTATAGCACTAGGATAAAGTCCTTAACGTCAAGATGGCTAAAAGTTATCAAACAAATTAGCACCTACAAACTTTATGTAAATGTAAATAAACCATATTAAAAATGTTTTGAATTATTTTCGAACATAATACATAAATAAATAAAAAGACTTCATAGTTGGAGAAAGTAAGAATTTCAGATTTATTAAGTTCGGCCCGGTTCACCAACATTGTTTTACTTTTTAAATTATTGAACAGTCCAAAGGAGTGACTAGTTGTTTCTCGCTTGTGTTACCTTAATGCCAATAAGAAGCAACACACCGTTATTATTTATTCAAAAACAAGGGATTCTATTCCTTAAGCGATGGTCTACGCGATTAAGATGTGGGGGCAGTCCAACAGTGCATATTCAATACTAATTTTCCGTAATAATCTAAAGCAAAATATTATAATTTTATAGCATAATGGGCTTACATTCATACAAAAGCAGTTATTTAAAATAACACTAACTGATAATTTTTTACTAACATTTTGTTTCAGTTTCATTTCGGGGTAATCGTGTAACTGTCTATGTCGACTGTTCTCAATTTTGCATGGGAGCCAATATTAATACTCGATCATGCAAGTAAGAAAATTTAAAATATTGGTTATAATTTTTTTATATAAATATTTTGATGAATCTTACCAAAATACGTTAGTTAAACATTTGGTTTGTTGATCCTGAGAAGGCGTTTGACAATATGCTCCGCAAGCACTGTGATTAGTACTCAAGAATCTAGGCTGCACGATGAACTTTACGAAAATCCTTAGACTCTTGGGCGACGGTATACAGAGCTGAGTCGCAGTAAATGGCGAACAGTCATACTACTTTCCCGTTACCTGTAGGGGGATTCAAGGTTGTGTATTTCTCCTGTGTTTGCCTTATATTTCGCAGTTGTGATGTTTAACTTGTATATTTAGGATGCTAACAAAAGTCTTACATCCGTTGGTCACAGAGATCATGTATACTGATGAGTTATGATTTCTAATAGAATCTGGACTTATTATATAACAGCTAATATCTGTATTTCATCAGATTTGCTGTAAATTTGGTTTGAAAATCAGCGTCAAGTATAGGTGATGCCTTTAGATTTATGGTCATGATACACTGACAAGTTGTACCTTTGGCGAGGACGCGTTGTAGCAAGTAGACAAATTGCGCAACCTAGATAGCACCATAATAGCGAAGTGCAATCTTGATGCCGAAATCAAAAACCGAGTCAATGGTGCATCTGCATCGTTTGGGAAGCTGTCTCCTAAGGTTTTCCGCTCCACTATCTGACTGACTACCAAAACTTCTGTATACGCGGAAGTTGTACTGCCAAACCTTCTGAATTTTTAGTACATGATTGCCGTGTATCTGTAAAAATACAGATATTCTTTCATTCAACTTCACTTCATTCGAATCTTGCACCGGTTCCACATAAAATTATTGCAAAAAAAACTGAACATCACATGGACTGACCTAGCGCGAAATACCTAAGAATATAAATAGAGGATTATCTAATGGGACAGCAGCTTAATTCGCGTATAGCTTCGGTCATGTATAGGGTATGGCGGAGGAGAGGGTAGCTAAACGGATCTTTTACTCTGGCCATAGACGCTGTAAAGGTTTTAAAAATAGGATATTAAAAGTAATATTGAAATGTGATAAAATTTATAAATTAGGTCTTATTTATTGACATTTTCAACATTAAAACTGTAGCGGGTGCGTTGACAGCTGATAATGAAATAGGATGACAGTGGTCAGTTTGTAGAACAGATTACGAGTAGAAACATGGTTAGTACATTGAAGGGAACTATTTTTCATAATTATAAAATTGTGGTTTGAAGTCATTTTCATCTAACCTTTTTTTAGCCTGTGTACGTCTTTTTTATGAAAGGGAAGAGAAACAAGAAAAAGGTTCACCTGATGTTAAGCAATCCCGTAGCCCATGAACACACACGACATCCGAATAGACGCTAGTGCATTGTCAGCCTAGGAAATTGGACGAAATAAGTTTATTGTATAGGATGGGGTCGGGATTTTTTTTTGGTACTTTCTTGGGCTAGCTTGGCTTGGTAGTAAGGCACCAAAAGCTGTGAAAATATGTGATGCTCTACAACCAAAAAATATTTTTTTTAAATTAATGAGTGTAGGCTGGCCCTTCACCTTAGCATATGTGTTGTCTATTTTATATAGTTCATACTATTTACTTTTACCCGTACGTGTCAACGATATTTAAATATTAACTTGCCTTTTACCTAACCTAAGTTCTATATAATTTATAGTTTGTTGTAATTTGAGGTAAAATTTGATGTTTTTAATTACACAGAAATTGCCAAGCAACAACGACGACAATGAAACCCACATCAAGTTAACTTGTAAATATTAGGGTTTAATAAATTGTCCACCATTTATAATAAAGATCGTTCATTGAGTATAAATAAATAATTCTTCAGGTTACATATGCTTTTTGAAAGTCCATAAATATTTTTCTCCATGTAAAATAAATTCCATAGTTGTGAACTGATTTGCTTTTTATTAATTTTCTTACAGAATAATAACAATTTCCTTAAAAGTTTTTTGTTTTATATAATCGGATTGTTTTAATTTACATAATAAATGGATAATTAGAACCTGACCCAAGATATTAACGGCGAAAAAACCTCAGCGATACCGATAGCATTGTTTCGTGATATAGTTTAACCATAAACGTACTGTTTACGAGAGGCATCAGTATGAAATTGCCTTTTATCACTGAAAAGTTAAATATTTTATCACGGCTAATTATACATAGCCTTGCCATAGGCTTAGCCTTGCGCACTTCATTGGAATGAGACTGTTATTAATGCTGAATTTAGTAACTGGATTTATCGGTTAAGTTGTTATTGTATATGGTATATGTTTTCTTTTTGCACTAATTCTATTGATTTTTTCAAAAACTGTTGATTATATAAATCAGAAAAGCCTACAATTTGTATACACAAATCCGTATAAATAAACAAATTTATTTGGATATGTGTCTAATATTTGTAAAAAAATGTGGCTGCAGTAATATGTATATATAACTTATATGTGACATTTATTTATAATTACGTCTTTATTATAAACTTATTACTAGAGCTTAAAGGATTTAATTGACGTTTGGTACCGAGATACTGAATCGTTTTTTTTTTTTCATTCGCGACGTATCTTAAGCAGGAATTGAGACGAACATTATCAATTTTTAATTTTTATTTATACTTTAAGAACTGTTTTTCTATTGGAGTTGAGGCAAACGAGTGAGTGACTCACCTTTTGGTAAACGATCACTGCTGGGCTCGTGGACTTTCCATGGATTTACAAGACTTTAGCGGCCTTTCTTAGCGTTTCTTGGGACCGTCCTGCGTTGAGTAGGATTATTTAATTACTGTAGTTAAGTCAGTTCTATTGTTTTTTACATATTTTAATGGAAGTCGTTTTAATTAAATCTACTAAACTAAAGAATAAGATCGTTTTAGTCGAAGAAATAATATCCAAATTAGTGCGATTTACCAACGCTTATCATTTAATATTTATAGACAATAAATACTATATTTATCGACGGAAAGTGACACAGATTATATGTATTATACAAAATCGGAGGACAAAAACCATGACTGATAAATTCATTACAGTCATATGCTGGAAATATAAAAATACGTATTTTGCTGCCTAAATAGAATTAATAACGGAGTCTGTTTAACCTGAAATTAAATCACGATGGTATATTAAAATATTAAATTAAATACGTGAATCTATTATTCACAATAAGAGTGGATTGAAAGTCAAGGCACGTGTTCATCTCTAGAGTATATTATAATAATTTAACGCAAAATATCTTTATTAAATTCGCAGTTTGTTCTTCTTATTACAAAAAACTATAAGTTTAAAGTAACACGCCACACTTCTTAATTCGTTTTTCTTTATTGTTGTCTGCGCATGTCTCCATCATATATTTAACTGATTTAAAAAATATTTCTTTATCAAATATGGTATTCTTCCGAAATGGTCCTATAAAATTTTTATGAAAATCGGTTCAGTAGGTTTTCTTTTAAATCAAAATAACATAGTAAATTTTATGTATTTTTGCGCATATCTCCGTCATTTTTGAACCAATTTTTATATGATGGAGTATATTCAATAATAGTTCCAAATTTAAAAAAAATCGGGTAATTAGTTTCTTTTTTAAAATAAAAGTAACAAAATTTTGGAACGTTTGCACATCAACTGATTTGAAAACATTTTTCTATCTGATACAGTACACTACCAGAATGGTCCTACAACTTTTTTATAAAACTCGGATTCGTAGTTTGTTTTAAAATAACGGAGGGGATATGGAGGAATAGGGGGGATATTTTTGTAATTTTGAAATCATAGAAACATATTATTGTCTAACACGTGTTAAAGAACAACGACAACATCAGCCTATTGCCCTCCATTGCTGAACGTAAACCTGCCCCAAGGCGCGACAACTATTCCCATCTTGAGCAGCCTACATCTATCCACTCCAGGCCACCTTTTCTTTCCTCTTTGGCATCGCCTTTGGAGGCAGGGTTCTAGGCATGGGTATAGACTTTGCTTCCAGTTCTCCACCGACGTTTGCCCGCCTTACAGCGGCGGGCCATATACGCCCCTCCTGCATTGAGGTAGGGGATCGAGGATGACTGTGAGTGCTCAGTCATTCTCATTCGGCTGTATAATAAGCTGTGTAATGCGGGCGAGAGCGCCCCCGCGCCTTTCGTCCGCTGCTCATCACTGGGGGGAAACAACTCTTTCTGTGACATTACGTCCTCATAGAAGGAGGCGACCGCCATCCATGCCTCCTCGCTCCCCAACATGCATTTATCACGGCGGGAAGCGAAAGAACTGGTCCGATCGCCGCAACAAGACTGCGGCGCCGCTTGGTCCGCGACGTCCGCCGCGCCACAGTCATGCCACGATGGGCTTTCCTCCTTC
>JAOCPS010742705.1:0-10420 GCA_025505425.1 Graphium colonna | reverse complement strand
ATTCCGTATATGTGTTTTACATAATACTGTCTCTTGTCATGTATATTTTGAAAGTTTAATATATATGTTTAGGCGCCCAGTTAGACGAGATATCTTGTTACCCCCTAAATAATAATAATATTAATAAGTCGAGAAAATAAAGTAATTCCACTAACATAATAATAATATCTTTTTTTGCCATAGGCACTAAATATTATACCTTATAAACTACAAGTAGTTTAATATTATACGAACCTTATTTTAAACTACTTGTAGTTTATAAGGTTCGTATAATATTTCATGACCAAGTTCAGCCAAAACCCTTATGTTTTTGGTACAAAGTCTAAATGAATTTTATCAGAGTTTTTTTTTCCCTTTGTATGGTATGCTTATTTGTGCTGTATATATTTTTCTTGTACACTTTGACGAATTTAGCAATTTTAAAATGTACAAGCAAGGTAAGGGAAGAATATTTTATGCTTGAAATAATTCCTTACACGGTGCGCAAGGCGAAACTTTGCAAATAGCTCTAACGCATTTTATTGAATAATGAAGACTTTATTAATTATCAGTACTCGTTCCCCAAAGTAATAGTCCATATCTAAAAATCGATTCAGCATATGAAAAATATGCTTTAACAGCCGTTTGTCTGGCCGCTATTTTGCTTAATTTATACAGTGCATATGTGTATTTGCTTATTTTTGGCACACTTTTTCAATATGTTTTTTTCCATTTTAATTCTTCATCTATTTCAATACCTAAGAATGTCACATAGTTATTGCATCTTAGAATGTTATTATTATAATTCAAGTCAAATTAATCTTTATTAAAATTCATGTATTTTGTTTATTTAAATTAATTATTAAATTATTCTCATTCAACCAGTTTATTATCGACTTTATTACAGAGTTTGTTTCATTAATATGATCTTGCAATGTGAAATCTCGAGCCGTTGAAATTATTAAAGAGATGTCGTCTGCAAATAAGATGCATTAGTATTTTGTTACTTCAGGGTGATCATTTACATAAAGTAGAAATTGGTAAGGTCCAAGTATACTACCCTGTGGTACATTATTTTTATTTATTTTATTTTGAGATTTATATTGCTGTATGATCTTCGTTTTGTTAATATTCTGTATTTCAGCAAATCGTATCCTATTATCTAAGTAAGATTTCAGCCAACCATAAGATATGCCTAGTTACGTTCAAGTTTTATTAGTAGTTCATATGAAACGAAGTCGAATGCTTTACTCATGTCGATAAAGAGTGCGGTCGTATACGTTTTGTCATTTTTTTAAGTAAAAACTCTTTTCGATTGGAAGTGGCCATGGTAGTAGATTTTTCCTCTTGACCCAAATTTATCCTTGACAATAAGGTTGTATTTGTTTAAAAAATCAGTAAGCATGGTATGTACAATTCTTTCAAATATTTAAGCAAAGACGGGGACGAGAGTGATTGGACGGTAGTTGTCAATCGATGCCTTATCATTTTTTATGCAAAGTCAAGCCATCGACATCTTTAGCCTTTCGGGACAAGTTCCAGTCTTTATTGACAGGTTTATGAAATAGATCATTATTCCTGACAATTGTTCTTTGCATGCTTTTACAACTTTCATATACCATCATAACCTTCAGAATTTGTATTGTTTAATTTAATTATTATTTTTTCTATATCAATTTTATCAGCTGGCTTGAAAAAATAGAATTGATTAAATCTATTTTGGAGTTAGAGATCGCAACGTGTTTGTTTTTTTTATTTGTCAGTTCGATGAAATATTTATTGAATGCATTGGCTATGAGACGCGGATCGGATAACGAAATGTTAATGGTAAAATGGTGTCGATAAATATGTCTGTCAATTTAGTCCCTACTTCGTCTTTTATAATACGCCAGGTTGCTTTTACTATATTTTTCGTGTTAAGGACGTAATTATTATTAGTATGTTTCTTAGAGCTATTGATACACAGAATTAAGATTTTTGAGTATTTTTTAAATGCTTCTTTGTTTCGCAGTGGTCTGCTGTGTATAATATCTATAGCGAAGAATTTTTTTTATTCTTACAACTAATTTTAATTCCTTATAAATTTAGCTATTGTATAGTATTATGCTTCATTTTTATAAGAGGAAAGCACAGTTCATATAATAAAATAAATATATCGTAGATATTACTGTATGCTACATTAATGTCAGTTTTAGAAAAAATCCTCTGAAAAAGATAGATGACTTAAATGTTTTTTAAAATTTATTATATTTTCTGTAGTGTAACATTGTTTAAACAAGAAAAATGATCTATGTACTATTTTCTTCTTTTGCATACTGAATTCTAGCATCTGAGCTGTATGGTGGTCAGAAAGGTAGAGAGGAATAACGTTTGCTTTTGCATTTACTACGTTACTTATGATGTGATCAATGCATGTTTTGCTTCTTGTAGGTTCATTAGTTAGGTCATGTTATATATTTTAGCTACGTTTATTAACCTGACCGCAAAACGTTTTTGTCAAGAGTTTTTATATTTATGTCTCCCGTTATTTTTTCCTGGCATGTCTTGAATTGCAAGTATAAAATCAAATTTTTATTTGGTCGGAAAAGGAATTCATAAGCTGTTTATTCTTTGATGGATTTTTGTAGACGCAAATAATAATTTCATTACAAGAAGGTATAAGAACTGGATAGCATTTAACTAGCACTGGAATTTCTTATTTTTTGAAGCAATTAAAATTTTGTACAGAAGTACTTTTTGATTAATATGCATGAACCACCTCCTGCCTTGTCCCGTAAAAAGTACGCTCATATATTCTAATACATATGTTGCTCTCTTCTCCAGATTTTATAAAAGTTTCAGTGAAACATAATATATCCGGATCTACTCTCTATTTTAGATTTAAAAGAGTTATTTCTATTATTTCTTTTTTAGATCGTAAACCTTGAATATTTTGGTGTAATCACAAGGTTATTTTTTAATTGGGGGTGGAAAAAAATATTCCGTTCCTGCTTACGTTGAATAGTGTTGTATAACATATTTTTTGGATTGATAGCACTGAAATAATAAGGAATTGTTCCTTTTTTATCGCAGACTTAACATCTAAATCCTGTTTATTTTTTCATTATATGATTCCTCTAATTTGTTATCGTGTTCTACTATTTCAAAATAAAATGGTATTGTACCTTTTATAGATGTTTTATTTTTTGATACATTTAGTTTTGATTGCTTCATATTCATACGTTTAAGACGTTGGGCTATGTTTTTAAATGTCAAAATTCTTTATCATCATAGTAATACAACGAAATTAATTTGGTTACAAATTAGATTAAGATAAGATTATTTGCTCATTCTTTTATAATTGATTGTCATAAAATTACTAATAAACATTTGTCAACTTGTATTCATACAATAAATACTTGTCAACTTGTATATTTATACAGCAGACCGTGATTTGTTTTTAATATGCAAATATTTCCCATGATGTTAGCTTATCGAAACTTGCATTGTTGCCAAGAAGAGCTCATACTGTTTCGCATGTACTCTGAATAAACGGAGCAAGAGAGCAGCTACCAACACCTCACTGAGAAGTGGTCTACTTCGCATGCAGCTTGGGTGACTTGCAGTTTGTTAATGTTTTATATTGAAACAGGCTGTATTATATACCGTAAAAAAATATTGTATAATAAAGTGTATTTAAGTATTATTTAAAAAAAAAGTAATGTAATAAAGTATTTTAGTTTTTTTATAATTTCGAAATTTTAATATCTTAAATAGTAATAATAAAATATAATAACTGTCTTTGGAACATTTTATGGTATTCATTCAGTACAATACTTGGTAATTGCAAAGTTTTAATTTGCACTCTTAATTTTATTATTAATATGTTATTACTAAAAATGTACTAATTGAACCTATGTAACTCGTTACTTCTTTTATAAAGTAGTCGAAGGAAAATAATAGGCAATTTTTTTAATAACCTACTGCTGGGATAAGACTAGAATGAGAGTATAGGGCATAGCCTACCTCGCGGCCCCAATGTGGATTTGGGGACTTCAGATGTCATAGTAATAATTTTTGTTCACAAAGGTTTTCCGACAATCTTTTCCTTTGCTATGTTATAATAATTTTATTGTTGAAATAATTGTTCTATTTTGTTATCGAATTGTATCTAATTGTAATAGCTTGCTTTTTTGAAAGAAAAAAATTTAATTATATCTGCATTTCAGCAAACTGCAACTGTGGATCTCAAACAGCACATCACAACTATTAAATATTTTGCATGCCTAAAAGGCGAAATATCCATGTTCTTTTTTTTTCTATACCAAACAGGCTTTATACCATATTAACGCAAAGAAATAAATTTGAATTCAACACAGAGCAAGTTGTAAATCAGTACTTAAAATTCAATTAACAGTTTCTTTGGTGCCTGCACCGGGGTTCGAACTCAGAATCGCAGGTAATTGATGCACGCTATTCATCTTAGTCCACAAACACTCGTTGGAATAAGCTTTTTCCTTAAAATTGTTGAGTTTAACGGAGGCTAGGTCACTATATCGGTGTGGAGCAACACGGGCCAATTCGTTATTCACGAGCATATTTTGACACCCAAATGACGGTTATGACTGATTGAAGGCTGTATTTACCAATTTTAATATATCGATAGTACTGTTGTCAATTTATTTTTGTTACGATGGAATGAAGTGTTAAAGGCCAGCGCCGCTCTTGTTACTCCTCTGGTGTTGCGGAAACCTATGAGCAGCTATGTTCGCTGACCACCAAAGGAGCCGTTGCTCGTATGCTTCCTTCTCTATATTTTTTAAAGTAATTTGGTGCACGGGGGCGTACAACCATATGAGTAGAAGCCATTATTTCTTGCCGAGGTTTTATTTTTTCTCTAAGTTTTCACTTCATTATTTTTATTCGTCTACCTGTAAAGCTGGTCTCTTTTCATAAAACCATAACATTGGTCTATGTGAATTTTTACATGAGATATTTATTATGTAATATAGTTTTGGCAGTTACACGGGTTGGTACGTGGATGGTTAAACTTTAGGCTATTTTCATTATTTTCGGACGCTTTTATACTCTCTATATGCTCTTTAACGGAATGTAGCAACATTTCACTTAAAGTATAAAGGGAGCTGGGTCACAAGGCTTGGCTATTCATTCAAAGCATATCTTCTCCGCGCGCCGGCTGTGTGAATAGTGAGAACGAAAAAGAGTATTATTTTATATTTTTTTGCTGTAAGGTACTTTTAGAGATAATCGACATCAGTCATTATAAAAGCACGGGAAATAAATGCTGTTTTTTTGTTTACCTAACGTAAATTAACCTTAATGTTATAGACAAAATGTGAAAATTCATAAATTTTTGATCTAATAATTACATGGTATCCATTAGACACATAGAACGGTGTATTCATTCATGTTGATTTTACTTACATAATTTGAACAAAATGTATATTTTGTTACATCTATGATGAGAAATTTTATAATAAAGTAAATTTTAGTATTGGTGTTAAATACGTTTCCTTTAAGTATTAACAATGTTATGGGATAATTCTTCGTTTTTGAAGATGAAATAAAATAAACCAAATATTATTACAATTATTTAGAAATTTAATTATGAGGGAAAAAATATTAACATATAAAATCTGTATGTATATATATCTATGGATGAGGTCCAAATTGTTAAACGTGCATACTTGGGACGACCGAGTTTTCGACGACCAGTTAGTCGTCCCAGGTATCGCTGGGTAGATAAGGTGGCGAAATACCTGAGTGAATTCCAAATCTAGAGCTGGGTGAAGATGGTGCAGGATCGAGAGAAGTGGAGACTTTTATTGTCGGAGACCAAGACTCACTCGGTCGCTGCGCCACTCTGATAAGTATAAAATCTGTTGTTTTTTTCATGTTTATGCAGTGTAGACTTTACTTTTTCGGTTGATCTAAAATAATAAAACTCGTAGTAAGTCAAAACATTTTTAGAAACCAACCATTATAATTTAGTGCCTTTATGACTGTAGAAATACTTTTCTAGTTTTTTTCAATTGTTAATTACTTTTTCATTAATATTATATACAATAATTGATTACGAACACAGCTGGCGCAAAATATTTTATTTATAAGGAATTATATATGACGTAAACTGACTTTGACTTAAACTGACTAAAAATTTAAAGGCATTTCCTGACTTTTGCTTTGTATCCATGTGAAAATAAAATATATATTTGTTTGTATTTAATAAGTATAAAACCTTAATTTTAGATAATAGCGATTTTGCAAATCTTATTTATATTATAATAACGACTGTTTGTTAAGATGGATGGGGATGGATGACTATTTCCTTAACAAAGATAAGCTTGTCATGACATTTTTTTCATTATATGCGAACAGTTTAGCATGTGACAACTTGTAGCGTGTATAAGATTTTCAAAAGTCACGTTTAAGTAAAAAATGTAAAGACTATAAAACATATCTAACGTACAAGTCTTGAAGGACTAATTAGGCCACTTGGCTTTGAAGGTATATACCTTTATGTATGTATTTTAGCTAAAATACAATTTGTGTGACAGGTTGACTTATGGTAAATCTCTACCCCAATTATCGCCTATTTCCGTCACTAAAGCTTACTACATATTTTAAATTTCAAAACATTGATTTAACACGCATACTTGTATTTGAATACAGGAAAACCTGTTTGATTGCCACCAGTCATAAAATAAATAATATTTTATGTTATTTTTGTTTGGAATAAAAAGTATGTGTCTGTATATTTTGAGGTTAATTAGGATTTGAATATTTATTTCAAAATGGGCTATTATGTTGCATGAAGTCATAAATTAATGTTTTATCTCGAGTCAAATGCCATTTGAAAGATTATGACTGTTTCACAAGGCAAAGATGTTGTTGACCATCTCCCGTGAAATAAAGTCGATTTAAAATTAAGTAAGTACTTGACGACACAGTATTTTTTTTGTTTAAATCAAAAGTTTTTATATAAACATCGCATGTAAATGTTTTTCCAAAGTAAAGATCTTTTAACAAAAGTTACGGGACAGTAGAAACCAATGAACATAAGTGCTAAAACAAAGTGCCAATACATTTTATACGACTTTTAAAATAGTTTTATGCGACTAAATTAATTTTGTTTCATCAAATCTTTTACTTTTATTTGATTCTTAAACCAAAAGTTGACAAAAATCTCTTTTTATAATAGATTTGAACTTGTGTTATGTGTAAGTAATGGTGAAATTGCTAAATCAGGCCTCATTATACTTAACCGTCTATAGGATACGATTATAACTCAAAGTTTAATACACTTGCTTATTGAAACGAATAGCTCTGTGACTTGTATTGATTTCTGGAATTGTTTATCCAGGATCTCCTATGCAAGGATAACTTTTTTATACTTTTATTTCTATAAGTTTTCTTAACGAAATGTTTGTGCAAGTAATATTAAGAGACGTGCAAATATTATAAGAACTAAAACAATAACAACACTGATAAAAAAGAGTTTCTTTAATTATATTACTATCCGTCGTAAATGTGCACAATCTGACACAGATACCACTATAGATATAGATGCTACAAATACTTCTTCTAACACATTAGGTGGCAGCACTACCAGTTTACCAAACAAATAGGATAGCGAAAAAGAAGAAACCAAAAGTCTTAAAAACTAATTCAAGATCTAAAAATAGAACTGCAAATGGAAAAGTCAAAAAAGAAGTGAAAATTTTAAACGCAGAAAATATTGATTTAAACCTTTTTCCGATCTAACGAAAAAAACACAATATACATAAATTAGTAGCCGCCACTCTCACAAATAATGTCGCTGTAACCCCAAAAATTAAAAATGAAAACTATTGTGCACACCATTAAACACACATACAAATATAAAAAAAACTGAACAGCATACAATGAAAGTTGATCTGAGGATACTTCTTCAATTATGCTGAGTATTAATTAAGAAAAAGGTTCAATAAATCTAAGAAAGTCAAGACCCCGTCGATAAAATTAATCACATTTTTAACTAGCAATATAATATAACACAAAAAGCTGCAAGTATTGTGGATGAGAAAATAATCTATGACACTACGGCAGACGGACCCAACGAGCAGTGGTAGGACCCGTTAGTACAAACTACAGGATCCTACCACTGCTCGTAGAGTAAGGATAGTGGGGTTAGTCCTTTGTTACTATAAATAACGCCTACGTAGAATGCCTCATCCGATTTCGTCAAGAAATACTTATGAAGGCTGCACATTTCACGATTAGGCATAGTTAGGGTGCTTAATAAATCCATTCCCCATATTGCTTCCGCGGTAAGTGCAGCCTCAATGCTAAGGACTTCGGATGATACATTCTGTTTGACGATTTTTAACAAAAACTAAGTATATATAGCATTAGCGAATAGTTTGATGATACAAATGTTCACAGAAAATTGTAAGTAACATCTTTATAAAAGAGCATCTGTTGAGTTTATTGCCAGCTCTTCTCAAAAGAGTCTACTTACCAAACTGGTGGTAGTATTAATGAAATAATCTTTATGTATAACCTGACTTTTCATGCATCGCTATGCTCTAAGCAATTGCTTTCGCATGTTCGCTGACGACTGGGTTGAATCAATTGTGACGTCAAGGCTGATTGATAACGGCACGGCACAAATCGATATTCCCGACATCCTGACTACCGGGGGCCACTGGAACTTCGCCGTAGTCATGGTTTTCCACTTTTGAGAGGTGTAGCTCAGCCGGTTCCTGGCACCCCAATTAGTGATCTGGTCTTAGGTTCCCCGAGCGAGCAGCTCGATTTTTGCACAGGAATTTGGCTCGATAATTATCGTAACATCATTGGCGTATGCTACAATCTTTACTGTGTGCGCTAAGGGCAGAAGGAACCGTTTATCTATACGGATGTTCCACAACGTTGGTCCCAGGACCGAACTCTGTGGATATGTAGACAAACCATTGTGGCTACCTTTAAACGCACGGTGTTAAAACAGGTCGTCGGCCTGAACGCGCGGAACACGGGGCGACTACCTCACTCTCGGCAACACGGTCGCGAATCGCCACTCGCTATGGAGGACACCGCTGCAGTCGGACGATTTTCATTATCATATTGTCGAACCTGGGTTATTATTGTAACGTTGAAATACTGCAGTGCAGATATACAGTCCATTTAATTAACTCCTAAGACCCTAAAATTGGTCCTTTAGGATTCTCACCGTCTACAAATTTGGTCACTGTCACGTCTCCGTTCTCCAAGCAATTCAATGTGGTCATTAGCCACAGAAGATATCTACGACAGGCCTTCACGATTGTGTTCACAGCCATCCTGCCGAACATACCTACTTTAAAAGCAACCGTACACACCCTATAGTTGGGAACCATTTTGAAAGCGCCCACGCGGTTCAATTTGGACCCATAGAACCTTCGAGTCATCTTGAGACAAAGGAACCATACTCATTTTCATTAACCGCCACTTTATGGAAGTAGTTCCAATTATTTCTTCTATTTCTCTTCTTTCTTTTCCATATTTTTCCTTAAAACAGCGTCATTTGAGTAAGTGCTTTGTCTTCTTTTTTTCTTAAGCATCGTTTTATGCATATTACTTAACTAATATACCTAAACGCTTTAAAATAATAACATTTTAGTAACGTATCGTAATAGTGTATCAAATAACGGGATCTTGTTTACGTAACTTGCTACCTGAGTCGGCAGGTCCGGCGCAGCTGTTTTGTTCAAAGTCAAGACCCGGTGCATTTTATTACTTTGCGTATTATTTGCAACTTATTTCTTTATTTTTGAATACCTAATATTTTTAAAGTAATCGCTAAAATAGCTGATGAGAAAATTTCTATTTTTAATAAATTCATAACTACGTTTAAATCGTACCCTTCCCCAAGCAGTTTGCAACTGCTCGACTTAGAAAGCCGTGACAATAAATTCAAAGCCTTATACGCGGAGTACGATAAATAACAGTGTGAGAAGTTAGATTGCCTAAAATAGATTTGCCTGTCTTTCAAGGTTACTCTCAAAATTGGCTTGAATTTTAAAAAAAACTTTTATTTCGTAAATCCGTTTTAGACGCGATATCGATAACATAAATAAATTTCATTATCTGCGTGCATCGCTTAAAAGTAGTGCTTTGCTTGTCATTGATAATTTAGATTTCAAAGCCGAAAATTATGAGTCTGCGTGGAATTTGTTTTGCAGTAGGAACGGTAACAAACGTTTTCTTGTAAACAATCATGTTAGGGACCTCTTTAATGTAGAACATGTGGGTGCCTTATAGATGTGACTAACAAAAACCTTGGTGCTTTGTTAACCTTAGGTCAACCTACGCAGCATTGGGACACGCTCATAATCCACATGATGGCTGAGAAACTAGATAATGTCACTCATCGAGCTTGGGAAGAACATAGAAATGAGCTAAGCGACCCTCCCTCTTTAGA
>JAOCPS010742596.1:0-10420 GCA_025505425.1 Graphium colonna | reverse complement strand
ACTTCCCCGGACGAGCGTGGCCTTAAAAGTGCAGCAAAAGCTGTGAAAGGATGTTATGCTCTACCACCTATAAAAAAGGGTATTGACTGTCCAGCCATAAGCTTCTGTATTAATAAATCTTCTCACTCACAATCTCGCGCACAATAAGGGCACGTGACGCCGTTGTGGATTAGCAAATACCTTTTATACCCTAAATACGAAACTACTGTTTAAAGTGATAGAATATTTCTTTAGAGGTTTTGAAATGATAACGTTCCAAAACAGTTATTATATATATTATATCTTTGTCGGAATTATTCGGTCGGAATAGTTGGAATCCTTCAGGTCTTAATTTGTATTTCACCTAACAAACGAATGTCTGCTTGTCTGTTAATTACACCCATCTATAAAACGCTAGCCTTCCGATGTGGCAACAAGTTTATTTTCACGGAAAAATACAAAAACCGACTTCAAACGCCTTAAATGTGTCTTTTCGAAACATATCTTCGTCGTTATTTTGATTTTAAAAAACAAACTACTGATCAGATTTTTATAAAATTTTGGGAGAAAATGTGGTAGTGTATTCTATCAGATAGAAATAAAATTCAAATCAGTTCACAAGTTGCGAAGTTATGTGCCAACATTCTCAGACTTTGTTATTTTTATTTGAAAAACAAAATAATTAACCGATTTTTTTGACAATTTTATGGGACTTTACAAAGAATTCTTTATCATACAAAATATTTATTGAAACAGGTTCAAAAATGACGGAGATACGCGCAAAATATACAAAATCAATTCTGTTATTTTGATTTTAAAAAAAAATGAAGAACCGACATTCCTGAAAATTTTATCAAACCATTCCGAAAGAATGTCCTACAAGATGAAAAGAGAATTTTTAAATGGCGATGATATGCGCGGATGTACATTAAAAAAAAAATATAATCATTCGAATTGAGAACCTTCCTTTTTGAAGTCTGTTAAAAACGCTAGCCTTCCCATGTGGTAACAAACGAGTGGGCCAGGCCAACATGGCGGCCGTATCAATCCCCTCTCTAGCAAAATTCCGTAAGCCAAGGGGGGATAGGGTAACGGTACGTTCGTACCGCGTACGTACTAACATTGACTTTCACATCGCTGATGTAACGCCCGCGCCGTGCGATTAGGTAAATGTTGCGCCGCCGCTTTCACCCCACTTTCACCCGACACTTCCGCCTCGCTCTGTCGTTTCGCGACATTACATAGCCCTATTTACCCTATAGTACATAGCCGTTATGTATCTCTCTTCTTTAATCTTGTATATATTGAAGGATCGCCTCCGTGGTCTAGTGGTATGGACACTTGCTTTGTAAACCGGAGGTCGTGACATTGTGTAGTTGTTTCTTGGTTGTATTAGGGCAATGTGGGCTGATCACCCGATTGCCCGAAAAATAAAATGATCCCTGCGTCAAATGGGCATGTAAAAAGTCGGTCCTCTGATCTCTGTCCGGTCGTGTCGGATACCCGATTACTCTCATAGCCCGATGGGACGGACCCATCGGGCTATGAGAGTAAAGGAACAGAGTGCACCTGTGTTTGCGCGTACATTCGTGCACTATAATATCTCCTGCGCAGTATAATCTGAGATTATATTGGCCGCCGCGGCCGTAATTCGGTCAGGAGGACTCTATATATTGAAGGAACGCTTAGACTTAGAATTCTTGAAAAGTTTCACACCCTGCTCTGAAACTGCATGCTGTAGGTTCTTTCAAGCATATTAAAAGATTACATTTGTAATACATATCACTAATTAAAAAAAACATTTATAAACATACATATATAAAAAAAAGACTGGTCCCGCTAAGTTTCTTACGACGGCCTTACTTTCCGAACCGGTGGTAGTAATTTTGACAATCAATGAACAAGTATATGCACATCGATATTGAATAAAGATATTTAATTTATCATCTCGGAAAGTATATTATTTCATTTACAAAGGGGCAGCAAATCTGTTTTTCTGATGATGATGACCGTCCACATATGTGTCTTTGGCATACCGTTGAAGTGTTGCAAGTGTGTTGCCAACACGTACGGTTTAGCGTCTTTGTTTGCTTGAACGCACTATTCTCAGGAAGTTCTGATCTAAGTTAGTAAATTTTTTCGATATCGGAAAACCTACTTATCTACGAACGCTTTAGCCAATAACATGACACTATGACGAATGGGAGCGGAGTATAAATGTAATGTGTTGCAAGAACGCGGAAAATTTGTGAGCGGTACGACTATATGCCTGCGGTTGCAGCCTTATTCTTAAGTACAACCCGGTCGGGCTAACTGCGTACCTCGCTGGAATGCGATGCCTCTCCCACTTCCCCGTCGAGTCTGTACGGTTAACACCTTTGGTACCACAGCTTCGATGTGACATCACGGCTGCCAGATACGCAGTTAACTCGACCGGGTTGTAGAGTAGATCATCGCTTAACGGTTATACAGGTGATTGGTGATTCACCTACGATATTAAAGGAGATCACTCGGTACTCGATTGTCATCATATTTATGCAATAAAATTAGGGGCATTGTTTTCGACCAAAGTTTCCAATAAATCAATGAAGTGTGGTGGCAATGCGCTGAGCATACGTTTGCCGACTAGGCACCATTTCAGTGATTTTTCACTTGCTATCGGTTATATAACGTCTTCATTGTAGGCAACGATAAAGTGATATAACCGATAGCAAGTGAAGAAACAGTGAAACGGCCCATGCCTGTTGCCGACTCCCGAGCGCTCCCCTGCCTTGCGTCTCAACCCCGGCCGCGTCGTGTCCGCTAGGACGAAATTATGTTGCGTCATTTTTTATCTATTTTTCGATTATGTTTGTACACTTCATACATATATGATCCCCCGGGAGCATTGAAGATCAAGTCACCCTGTATAGCTCGTTAGAAACAGCAAAGTGCTCGTTCGGTATTATGTTATTCTTTATGAGATGGGCAACGATATTCTATATCACTTAAATCGACACTAGATCAAGTTTAATTAATATTTAGTCGATATTGGTCTCATTTTGGCAGCCAGTAAATCGATAATCTACATTGATAGTGTTTCGGAATTGTGTCAGTTCAAGTCCAACTTATGCTGTAAGCATGCTTGTCGGTTTACAATAGTTTAAATTTAAAAAATCTACAAAAAGTAATTTCACTACATGAACCTCCTATCCTTTTCCCAAGTTACTTGTGGTCGGCTTCTAATTCACCTAAATATTAACTGAATATCAATTTTTACGCAGAGCAACTGGCATCTGACATCCGCAAGCTATCCCTTTGATAAACTCAATTCCAAGAATGGATTAGTTGTCAGAATATTTG
This sequence comes from Graphium colonna, assembly GCA_025505425.1. Taxonomy (NCBI): domain Eukaryota; kingdom Metazoa; phylum Arthropoda; class Insecta; order Lepidoptera; family Papilionidae; genus Graphium; species Graphium colonna. Next base: position 7,099 of record JAOCPS010742596.1, on the reverse strand, counting down.
AAGGCGCTGACATCCTATAACGACTGCGACGATGTTTTTAACAACCGAGACCGACTTTTAACATGGCCATCCGACGGATGGATCATCTTTCCTTTCAGGCAATCGGGTGATCAGCCCGCAACGCCCTAACCTGACTAAAAAACAATAATACAAAGTGATTGTCCCCCCGCCGGATTCTAATCCACTACCTCCGGTTCGTAAAACAAGCGCTCATGCCACTAGGCTACGAAGGCGGTCACTGCATGAACAGTGTTATATATTATGTATTCTTTAATGATGTTGTTGATTAGCTCGTCGCCTGTTTAAAATATGTGCTTCTACTTTATGGAAGTTAAATAATATCACTTTATTTAATAGTTACCTTTTGTAAATAAATAAAGATACGAACATAAACGGCTCAAGTACCTAATAATAACATATATAATTGGAGGTCGAAGAATCGTAGCGACACATGCTATCTATCAATTACATAGTAAATCATGCCTCACAATGGCATCGGGGCAAAATGTGCCAAATGTTATCACCCCGATAACATTGTTACGTATATGCTTCCGATGTTGGCACGAAGACCATGTTTAGTTGAATAAACGATGTTTTGAATTATTTAGATAAGAAATAAAAACGGTACTGTACAAGAAGAGACCTTACATTTGTCTGTAATTTTTACTAATACTTTAAAACTGAAGAGTTTGTTTGCGCTAATCTCGGGAGATACTGGTCCGAATTGGAAAATTCTTTCAGTATCTGATAGCTTATTTATCGAGGAAGGCTTTAAGCCATATAACATCACGCTATGACCAATAGGAGCGGAGCAACAATGAAAAATATCCGAGGGAAACCGCAGGGGCCAGCTAGTAGTCAATACAACCGACCTTGTCCTACATTAGCTATTTACAGTGACAATCTTTAAAGAGTAACTACAGCTTTAGGTAAAGAGAATGCTATTTTTAAAATCGAACATTAATCTACTTCAAAACTCGAAAATGTAGGCCTATACTACATAATATAGAATGAGGGTCTTAAATTTTTACTTTTCCTTGAACTACCTTAAAAATATACGATCTAATCGATTCCATCAACATAAAAAATTAAGTAAATGAAGACATTATGTTTTCAAAATAAAGCAGAATAGTTTTCTTAAGACGTTAATTGAAAAAGTCATGGCAAGATTATATCGTGTGATTCAAAACGTTCTATATTCAAAAAGTACCCAGTATATGAAACAAATTGACCAAGTAGTGCTTGGTCAATCTGTAACGTAATCTATTGGTCACTTCAGGCCCGTTGAAATAATTCAATCACGGTACTCGTGCGGTTGGGAAAAATGTGCTAGGCCACGGGGGGGTCGCAGTGACATTGGCCCGGTGACCCACTGCAACGTTCTGCACGCCACCGACACCCGCAACCTGATTGTTCGGGAGAAGGTCTTCCTTTTCACAACCAATTTGTACAACTTGTTGAATGTAAATAAAGATTCTGTGTCTGTTTTTAGAAGAACTTAGGATCAATAGTAACATTTTGTATGGAAGCAGGTACTTCAAGTATTATACATCATAAGAAAATAATTTAGATGATGGCGCAGTGGCTAAGACAACTGCGACGTCGTAGATCGTGGGTTCGCTTCCCACTCGGAGCAAATATTTGTATGACCTACAAATAGTTGTTTCGGGCCTGTGTGTTTGTCCATGTGTAATATATGTTTGTAAGTTGCACAAGACGTAGCGTATTTAAAAAAAATACATATATCGATCTTGTTGACAGTTAAATTTAAGGCTTTTCTTTTGTAAGTATGTTATATGTTATTAAAAAATGGGGTGAGAGAATCAAACCTTGAGGAACTCTTTACTTCATGGTCGTTTTAAATAAATAGAGAAGAGGCTGGGAAACTTCGACTGTAAGGGCCCCGTCCAAAAATTTTAACCAAAACACAGGATATTGACGAATTTGTTAGGGACATTGAATGCTATATATGTGAAATGGACGCCATTATGCCAGACTATGATAAATCTGTTTCACGTTTTAGAAGAAAACATTCCATATTTTGGATATCAGTCTGTGAAACTTGGTTAAGAACAAAAATGATTGAGAAAACATCCAATGAAATCGAAAACGCGTGCCGTTTTAGCTTTATATCAATATGCTCCTTGACCTATTTTGGCGCCAATTTAACTCGGCTTCCATTTTTACTGTCGTATACACAATATTACGTTTGTAATAAAAACGTGTTTTCTTTTCAAGTGCGGAATGCGACGGGGACTCAATTTAGGCCTGTCTGATGCAACTGTAAACCGGTCCGCGAGTTAGCGAATTATTCGCTTATAAACAGCTATTGACCTACTGACACAAACAAACTGTAGAAGGCGAACGGCTTAGTTGCGTGCATCGGCGTGTTCCGATAACGGTTCCACTTACTTTCGTCTACGTACTGGCCGATTTTTTTTTAGTTTAGTAAAAATAAATATTTGTAATCTAACCTCATTTCTGTATAAGCGCTTCTGGTTAAAGGATTTCCTTATCCATATTGCTGGCATGAAAAAAAATTAAAACAAGAAACCTTAACATGCCTTAACAATAATAATTTTTTATTTTAATTGTTAGTAATTAATGTTTAAAAATTATAATGCAGGTTTTTTCATGGCATTGAACCAAATTTTATTTAATTTAATGTAATTAATTTATATCTGTTACGTATAAAAAAGTCTAAAGAACTTCATGGTCGCACGCAAACTCAAATTAAAAAGTAAACATTCAAATTTCGAACGCATAATAAACAATTCGAAGTTAGCGCCCAACAATGCTTTGTGTCAAAGACGGCGGGAAAACAATGTCGGGCGTAGAGTAAACAGATAATGTACAGCGGTTCGATCTTTACGCCGAGTGTTGGAGACAATCCAAATGAGCGGGCTCCAGTTTGTTACGGGTCTTAAAATAGCGGCGTGTCGTGATAGTACGACCCATTTGCGCCGACAGATGTCGACTACATCGAACTTGTTACGCGGATTCGTGGAATTTTGGCATTTGTGACACGCTTTCATAGTGTTGCATTCAACAAATTGATTTATGGTAGGCGGTTAGCTAAAGCACGGAAAAAACTTTGAAAAGTCGATACTATTAGTATTTAATAATAAAAACGAAAATGTCTTTTTTAAATACTGTATTTATATGTTGGCAGCTGAAGATATATTTACTATTATAAATGATCTAAAGCCAGTGTTTTCTGTTTTGTTGCCTGCACCAGCAGAGCAAAAGGCTGACTGTTTTTTTTTTATACAAAGACCACTTCACCCGGAAACTAGCTACCCATCACGTCTTCGACAATTTGTAATTGAATAACGATTAGTCAATTAAAAATACGTAAACAAACCAGTAAAGTAAGAGCAAATCGAACTAAGATCGGAGCAAGCCGCAGTACACTGAACGACATGTTTACGCTATCCGATGTTTACTCCATACGCTATTTTTAAACGGTTGCCAAGTGATTTATAGCTATAACGTTGCCGTCTAAGTAACGTTATCGCGCCAACGTTCAAGCACGAAACAGGTTTCGTTTGGACGAACGCTGAGCTGTAAACAATGCTCTAATAATAGAGGGCGCTAGTTGCGTCGGGCGAAAAATAGAACAGAATATGTGGGCCACATTTCCGCCCGCGCATCCAAGCGATATCGCCCGAATCAGTCTTCGCGTGAATGCGAATCGCATAGCATCAAAGTATACCATGTGTCTCACTCTAATTGATTTCGCGCTTAATTGAAGATTTTTATAAAGCCGGCATAAAATAAAGCATGCACCACTTTTGGTGATTCCGGACAACAATGTCTACCCTTTTCTTTTCCCGCTCCTTCGAAATTCTTCATCCCTACCTCATCTTGTCCTATAAACTTATTCTATCCAATTTCAAACGGGTGTTGCGTGTGTCTATTAGGCGACGGGATCGCTTACCATCACGCGAACCGTCTGCTCGTTTGTCTTATTTCCTATAAAAGAAGACTGCTTGATCTAGTCAGGATATTTATGATTGATAGGCGATTTATAACTCGCAGAGTTTTTGCAATGTTTGCGTATTATTTTTATTTGCATGATACCTAAAAAAAAAGCTCTTATAATATCGTAAAATTGACGGACGTTTATATCTAATAATAAAAGAAAAAAAGACTTTTAAGATTGTTTTATAACCTTAAATTGCTGTCATAACAATTTTGCATTCAAATTATGTTATAAATAAAAAAAAAAACTTGTAAACATTGCCATAGAATAATTGCTCAAAAGATTCATTGCAAATGCTATAATCCCCAACTGCAAAGATTGCCGGTTATTATTCATTGATTGATGGATTATTCCGAAATAAAAGGTTGCGCCGCGAGGTTTTTAATATTAAATATCGCCGTGCACAATTTACTTTACTATTGTTAACTTGTCGGACAACTTGTAGTGTTTACGATATTTAGTATCAAAAAGACTTAACTGACTTATAATTTTACAAAGAAAATAAGTAATTCATTATGTCCTGAGGTACGGACTTGTTTTGTACCCTTTTTATCAAACATAATCCCATTTGACACTTGACTATATATGCAGATTCATATTTAAAAGCTAAAATTTAAGTCAAATGACAAAAGGTTTATAGGTGGTAGAGCATAACAACTTTTCACAGCTTTTGCTGCACTCCTACAGCCGTGCTCGCCCGGGCAAGTACCACCGCTCTTTATAAAGTCGGCACTAAGTATGCATGACTTTTGGGGATGCCGGATGGCCTTGTCTAACCTTTTCTTTTCCTATTCCTATCCTCTCCAAATCCTTAATCCCGACCCCATCATATTAAATAAACTTATTATATCCGATTTCCTAGGTTGACAACGCACTCGCAACTCTCCGGATGTTGCGTATGTCAAGGGGCGACGGGATCGCTTACCATCAGGTGAGCCGTCTGCTCGTTTGTCTTCCTTTCAATAAAAAACTTCTACAGCCGTGCTCTCCCGGGGAAGTACCACCGCCCATTATAAAGTCGGCATTAAATTAAGTATGCATGACTTTTGGGGATGGCGGATGGCCTTGTCTAACCTTTTCTTTTCCTATTCCTATCCTCTTCAAATCCTTAATCCCTACCCTATCATATCCAATAAACTTATTATATCCGATTTATCAGGTTGACAACTTACTCGCAACTCTCCGGATGTTGCGTTTGTCATGGGGCGACGGGATCGCTTACCATCAGGTGAACCGTGTGCTCGTTTGTCTTCCTTTCCATAAAAAAAGCATGTTATGTTGTGCATGTACACTATGTAATACATAATAGAAATACAAATATTGTTAAATAAATATTTTGGTCGGTCAAGTAGTTTCGGAGCCCATACCGCACAAACAACACGGGACTTTTACAGACCTCATGTTGAAGTATGGTCACGAGAAAGTGTCAAAAGCGTGTCATGCCATGTGTAGTGATGTGCCAGACATCCGTATCCGCGGATATCCGAGGGATATGAAAAATTCGTCACATTTCATGACGATCTTTGGGGTAATTTAACCTTGAAATTTACTATTTGGCACTTATATATTGCAAACATAACATATTACATAACAATAATATATGAGCTTACATATAGTACATAATTCTAAGGTACTAAATGAACCATCTTATTATGAGATCAAAGGAGGTTTAAGGTCAATGCCCAAAAACGGTGCCAAAATGTGTTATGCGACGAGATCATAATTGTATAGTAATTATTTTTATAATACTATACGACATTATTTTTATTTTATTTTCTTTTATTTTATTTTTATTTTATTTTACATTACATTGCGCAAGACCGGTCGTCATGGAGATCCTTGGGGGAGGCCTATGTCCTGCAGTGGACGTCTTTCGGCTGAATGGATGGATGGATACGACATTACGTTCCATGGATTTAAATTTAAATATAAAAGGTGGAGTTTTACTTTACCTGTTTGACGTTTACACAATCTCTCAAAGAGATTTAGAATGCGATGCAAACATTTTTTCCATGAATCGATTTTTAGAATTTATCAAATATCTCCGAATGCGGGGTTTTGTTAATACAAAAAACTTTTGTGGGAGTTTAGAAGAATATGTTGCAACTTACGGTATGCCATATAAAAATGGGCATTGTCCTTTTTGTTCTGTGCTTAAGAAGTAGAGATCCGTATCCGCGGACCGTGGCGCCAAATATACGTGTTTTCATCGGGCACACCACTAGTGATTAGCCCCCGGCGAGAGTGAAAGCAGGTCCAGCTGTTGCGCGGCGTTAAAAAGTCGAATGGCCTATTTACGATGTGTGTCGGAGTCGGCGCGACGCCAGCCTTGTTTTGCTATGTACAATACTATCTTGCATAGGTGATATTTAAGATAGCAAGCCATCAGCCTGTTATATATAATATTCATTATATATCTATAATACAGACAATGTATGATAACCATTTAATTATCAATAATTAGGTGACATATAAAGATATAGCAAGCCAATCGCTTGTTATATGGAATATTTTAAAGGCTGTTTTACCTTCATTATTTGAACGAAGTTCCTTATGGGGCGTTGCGGAGGGTTACACTAGCCGGCAAAAAACGTCCGTAAGATTTATCGTATCTATAGTCTATGTATGATGGCTATACAGTGTGTTATGTATAGTCTAAAGGGGATGACTGTTTATTTATTTATTAATTAATATTTCTTTTTTGGTTATTTAATATTTTTATGACGAAGAACTTCGTTCCTATCTGGTGCTCCACGACACTACACAGTTTTTTTGTTTCGACTACTGTAAAAAGTATTCATGACGTCACTAGCTGAAGACCAAAACATAGATGACGCTGAAGAAAATAAAGATGAGGCGTAGGTAGAAAAAAAAGATTTATGCGTAATATACTTTCATTTGGTTTTATTTTGTAAGTTACATTATTGCAAACCTTAAGCGAATGTTTTGAAGAACATCAAAAATAAATGAAATAATTTACAGAGTTTCCGATATCAGTCTCGCTTTAAAATATTTACTATCGAAATAACTTCTTCTATACTAGAACTACAATTATCTAAACATGCACATATTTTAGTTAATTATAGTCCTAGTATAGAAGAAGTTATTTCGATA
>JAOCPS010742485.1:0-10421 GCA_025505425.1 Graphium colonna | reverse complement strand
CCCCAGCCCAGAGATGAGAGCAGTATTCCATTAGCGGGCGAACTTGGGCTTTATATAGTTCCATAAGATGGAGTGGTTGGAAATACTGCCTCGCTCTGCTGAGGATGCCAAGCTTTTTTGAAGATAGCTTGGCTTGACCTTCCAAATGACCGCGGAATTGGACGTCACTCGATATGTCAACGCCAAGAATTCCGATCAAAACGTAACGACATATCTAATGTGATGTTTAACAAATATAAAAACGTCAATTAACTCTCTTTGAATCATACAAAATGTAGCACATAAAATAACTAAACTACATTAAATATATGACTGATCTACTGTAACCTGATCGAAAAATAAAATATTCATTCGGAAATGGCGAGTGTCAGGTTCCATGATTAATTTAAATACGTTTTATTTACAGCAGTGCAAATAATTCCCCTCAGTGTCTAACTGAGGGTGCAATTGCCGATACTGAGGTATTATTTATTGTCAATTTAAATTTTCAATGCTTCGTCATTACATACGTAAACTGCAAATAAAGCGAGCTCTTAACCCGATCGAATCGTATTCTCCATCTGAATAAAAATAGGAATATATAACTGATTTATTTCTGTTCCAGAGAGATATGACTGAACAACGTATTATAAAATATTTTAACGTTTCTAAAAAAAAAACATAAATGCATGAGTTGCGGCAACGCAGGTCGCCGCAACTTATCCATTATCAACTGCACCGACTGGTAATTCATCTTGGTACATGGATTTATGTACCAAGATGTGTGCGTAAATCTTGTATAGATATAAAGACTGCATGTGCGTGACAAACTGTCTAATACTCAATATAGTATGTTTTACACGCAGAAAGTCAGATTAAAATTAGCAAACAATGCATATTAATTAAACATGTTACTCTGCATCACTGCTTAAATATGCAAATAATATTTTTTGTTCAATGTTATTTTTTTTATTAAATTTATTATATTTTTAAATTTTGTTTAACATTATAAGAAGCAATGTATTTTCAAAATACTCAAAACATGTTTTATGGCAGTCGAAGATATTTTATACCTTATTGCAAACGTACCAAATTATTAACAAACCCAGAAGACGTTGTCAAACCATCTTATATTTCTTATTTTATAATTACCAATGAAAACAACTAACTTAACAAACCATCGACTTGAAAACACATTTAAGTGCTTCCAAATCACATATGTCCAAAATATTGTTAATGTTAGTTACTTACTTTCTGAATTTATAGCGGCCATAATTCATACGTCTTGATGTATATTTTTCTACTATTTTATTAATTTTCTAACCTATACCGATATGAATAACTTTATTTTTTTAAATTCATTTTTATGTCATATGTGAAATGTACTAAGCGTAAAACATAGATCACGCTTACTTAGTACAGAGGCCGCATGCTCTGTGTAGAATAGGAGGTACAAAATTACGATCTGTGGTAAGCGTGCGTTTAATTTTTTTTTGTATAAATTTATCATCGTATAATCGAACTTTAACACAAACGGATTAATTAAAAAAACTCGAATCGCGTGATGTCAAGTTTAGTTAATAACATTAAAATCATCTTACATAACGATATTTTGCGGTAATTGCCTTAATTCGATAAAAGCGTGTTTGTAAGTCAACAATCTCACGACTTATCTGCCCAGTTCAATTAAAACTTCTCGTTACTAAAATTCTCTAGGTATTAAAATGTCGCAGTACTAAACTTATTTTTGTAACTATGTGAGCATTGTGGCTGTACTAATTTAATTTTCAATCAGATTATTATACAAACAACGACTCTGCAAAGTATTAAAAGGGACCAGATAATTTAACTAGTTTCAATTTAAATAGGAAATCTCAGGCAGAAAAATACTAATTGCCAGATCTATATGAGGGTGACAACGTGTCTGAGTTTACTTTATAAATTAAAACTCTAACTGCAGACACCAATTTAAAAAGCTTGTCCTTGTCTCGAGTTATGCTTAACATGCTAATTAATTATTAAGTAAACGTTATTTTACTGCAAGTTGTACATTAAATGTATAAATTTAAAATAATATTTTTTTTAACTTTACGTCACTGTGTTAAATTTGCAGATTTTAAATCAATTTGTTGAATTTGCAAAGCTTAAATTGGAAGAAAAAAATAATTGTAAATAAATGAATTGCAAAAATCTCTTTTCTCTTGTATGTACGTACGTGTTTTTTGGATAAACGTGACATTTGTTTTATGAAGCAGTTAAGAACCAAGAGAGACTCTGGCAGTTAGTTTAGCTTTGATGGATCCTTCGATCGCCCGTAATGTTACGTCTGCTTATAAAATACTTATTGCAAATCAGCGTCATTAATTTCAGGGCACATGACAGTAATTTCGACACCTAGTAGATCGTATCAAAGTTGTATTTGATATAGGAATTTAGGCAATCTTAGCAAAATCTTGGGCCGGGGTAAATATAAAGGTGGGAATAATTATAAATTTACTTCAAGTTCAGCCCACGGAAGACACAAGGTTCCATATTCAAAGCTAAAAAGAAAATTTCTACCGTATGTTGTTGGTTTTAAAATGATTCACTGGTTATCACATCATTGATTAAATTTCTTGGCGTTGTCATATCTAGTGACATGCATTTCCGCAATACTTAGTTTATTCTTACTATGTTATAAAAAATATTCAAAGAATTTTATAAAAATTAATATACTTATTGATTGTACCCTAAAATATCATTTATAACTATGTTTGTGTGTAATTGTGTGTATTATAGTGTTTTATACTGAGACACTACAATTTTTATTAGTCAAACAAGTAGAGAAATACGACGATATTCCTATGAGTGTAGGTACATAGATAAAAACTTTCTTAGTAAACTTTTCTTTCACATTCGCGTATTAAAACATACATAAGGAGCTTAATATTATTAATATATGATTAATGAATTGTTTACAATATTCTTGTTTAATAGCATAATATAAAATCAATGTCTAAATTTTTGTGTCGCAAATTTATGATGCCTTGTTTTGATATATGAATTATCGTATCTATAGAGGTTAATATTTATTACTAAACAGATACGTATATACGTATCTGTTTAGTAATAATTATATGCATACATACATACGTACGAAACATACGACATACATGCAGCAAATAAACATACATGTGTATGTATGTATGTTTGCTGCCGTGTGGTGCCGTAAGAATCAACTAAGAGTTCGAAGGTAGTCTGGAGAGTGGTACAATCATACTGTGCCACTCATCATCCAATACACTCCAATATCCGACTACCATCCTCTAAAAGAAGGAAATTAATACTTAACCCGGAAGTGGTGCCTCCGTTCAGGCGCAAGACAGGCAGCTGCGGCCAAACTGACGCCACATGTACTGACTTGTCGTTCCTGTGGACTCCGTCGGGGAGGAGGAGAGGGTGGCATGGGTTCTGGGCAAGCCCGTATTGCCACAAAGTCATCTAACCTAGGCGTAGCAGCATCCGCGCAGAGGAAACTTCGCCCACCTGCCCATCAGGTGGGAAACAACATGGGGAGTGACAGTTACCGGTTATAAGCTAGCCCAAATAGGCGTAAGTGCAAGCGCCAGGGGTCACTCTCGACAGTAGGAGAATCCATCGCAGATCCATTAATCAGTTACCGCCTGCTTTAAATTGGGCAGCCTCGGCGTCAACTTGTTCCGCCTGGGTGAACGGAACACAAGCCTCACAGCTGGACGTTGACTCTGTAACCTAACCACCTGCTCACAAGAAAGATTCAAATATAAACAACAACATTGCATACATGCGCTTTGCGTCATGGAATGTCCGCACTATAAGGACAGGCCTCTCTAACATCTTAACTTCTATTACCGACGTTGAGCTAAAAAGGCTAAACGTAGATACCGCGGCCTTACACGAAACCAGGATCGAAGATGAAGGGTCAATTCGTGAAGCTGACTACACGTTCTTCTAGACGGGCAAGAGTTCCTCAAAAATTCGCGAGCAAGGTGTAGGATTTGCCGGTCGCAATAGCTTACTTAAAACGATAGAAACACCCATAGGTGTTTCTGAACGTATAATGGTCTTGCGTCTAAACACTAAAAGTGTCTATGCCAGCCTTATCTCCGCTTACACTCCGACGCTTAATTCCACTCCTGAGACCAAGGACTAATTCTACGACCTGCTGGAAGAAACTGTGCGAAAGTTCTGTTCAACAGATTAACTGCACATTTTGGGCGACTTCAATGCCTGTGTTGGCTGGCCTAAATGATTGGGTATACACGGTATAGGTAAGCAAAACGAAAATTGGCAACGATTGCTAGAGTATTCCTCTAGACACCAATTTTGTGTTACTAACACTTTTTTTAAAGGCAAAATGATGCGGAAAGTCTCTTGGATGCACCCCAGATCCAAACATTGGCACCAGTTGGATCTTGCCTTTACAAGAAGGAGAGACCTGCGGGAAACACTTCACACGCGCGCCTTTTATAGCGCCGATTGTGACACCGACCACAGCCTAGTTGCTTCCAACGTTCGACTTAGCCCCAAGAGAATGCACTCGTCGAGGCCTCAGGGTCGCAAAAAGATAAATCGTTTCAGAACCTGAGACCCAGAGGCGGTGGATTCGTTTGAGGTCATGATCCATGTGGAGGCTTCCCAGGAAGGACGAGGTATACACTGACATCGTCAAACTCAATTGTCCACTCTCCCTTCTTCATATCTACCTGGCCGGGTGTTGAGAAGCAGGCTACGTGCCTAAAAACATGCGCGATGCTAACATTGTTACGCTCTACAATAGCAAAGGCGGCCGCGGCGACTGCAAGTGTTATCTTGGAATATCTCTCAGCACATAGCATAGTCAGCAAAGCTTTTGCAAGAGCCATCTTGGGCAAACTGCAGAAGCTTGCCTAAAAGCTTGAGTAAAAAGGCTCTTTACAGTCTGACTATGTTGCACTGATGCTTCCCCTGTCCTCAATATTATCAGGCACAGATCAGGCAGGGCATCCTGTAAATTGGCGTACCCAGATAAGTCACGACGTTCTTATCCAAGATGTGAAATCAGCAGTGAGTTGATCCTTAAGGCATCTTTTGGGACGTCAACCGATCGGAAGCAAACTCTTACCGCGGTATTTCACTGTTGTCAGTGCCTGGAAAGACCTTCACCAGAGTTCTTCTAAATCGCCTTTATCATATAAAGGATTTATCCACAAATATTATGCCCAAAACCCAGTTTCGCTTCGGACCTGGCCATGGTACCTGCGAAGCCATATTTTCCCCAAGTCAGATACAAAAGAAAACATTTTGTTGTGTGGTCGCGTATTACGTATAGTGGAGGTCAGAGTGGCAAACTCATCTTGTATTCTGAACTAGAAGTAGGCACGTGAAAACGTGACGGACAGCTCCTTCGGTAAAAAGACATATTAAATTACACATTGGAAAATGCAACCTAGAGCCCTCTGGGTGGGAAAATTTGGCAGCACAGCACCCAGAATGGCGAAAGACTGTAAAAAGGCAAGTCCGCAAGGATCAGCGTAAAGCCGACCTTGATGCGAAACGCGATAAAGTAAAAGCCCACCCTCTCGCCACCATCAACCATAATTACCACAACGGCGTCCTCACTAGCTCTTATTGTCAGCGAGGATTCGTTGAGAGAATTAGCTATATTAGCTTACTCTGAGCGCATGAGCGCCGAGGATTCTATCAGGAGTGGTTGCAATGGCCAAGAACGGTCGGAACATCATCATTGCTTTCGAATAAATGATTTTTTTGTAGTTGGCACGACTTGCTTATTGATGTTCCTCAACAGTGTTCACGGTGTTTAATTTATATCCTTTATCATCTTTTTCATTTATAATTCTTGTTACTTAATATCTTCAAGGCTTGTATCATCTAAACATTTCTGACTAGAATTTTAATCTCACACAAATATCAATTGTTTACCTACAGTTATGTTCATGGTTTGACAGGGTTTCGCCGTTAATCCCACAAAACATCTGGCAATTATTATTAGGAAACATTGAATACTCAGAATTTTACACGTTTAAAATAACAGTTCTGTTTAACCACATTTTGTTTTGTTTGCATGTTATTGCGACTTTTTCTAATCAGAAAATTTCTGATGAATGACAAGTTCTCCTATCTAAAGCCATGGAAATACATATTATACAACTCTTGTCGATTTTTCCCGTTATTTACTATCGTTATGTGTGCTTCTCATAATTTCAAGCAGATCAAGTTATATATTGCTACCACCGCCATAGTTGATCGAGATCGAGATCCCACCCGAGCAATGTAATTTGCCCCGAAATGAAGCCTCGACACCCATAACATACCGGGCTTTGCAACGTTTATATATCAGAATCAGCACAAAGCCCGCAATGTGTTTATTTTTAAAGATCTTTTTCGCCTTTCGTTATGTCTACGCCTAAATTGTAAAATTAAAAATAAATTGTATATGAAAGAATCGCTTTAACCCAAAAATAATTAAAATGTTAATAAAAAAGAGCTCGATTAATTTGTCTATTTTGGTGTTAGAATGTTGGTAGTTGTTTAGAGTAAGTTTATTTTCAAAAAATCTAAAAATTTAATGACAATAGTACGAGCAGTCGCTGCTTTTAACATTAGAATAGAAAATGAAATTGTCAATATTATTATTATTATACCCCCCTACATAGATAATAAGATATATTGTCTGGCTGAAACGTCTAAAAATAGGTAAAAATCATTATAATATACGTAATAAAATATATTTGTATAAAGTACATAAATACGAATTAAATAACATAACACGTATATAATAAATAAACTTTACATAAATAGATACAGCCCAGCGAGACGGTAGTCCTCTTATTGTTATTATTATTATTTTAAGGAGATGACAATTTTTTTTTCTCGTATGGTTGCAAAACTGTAGTAATTAACCTAAATAAAAGTTGTCAAAAAGTTAATATTATGTAATTATGTAAGAAAAGAAAATTTTGTTATTAAATTTAAATTACCTCCTTCGGATTAATATTCTTGCTTGTTGCTTATTATCTTTTATTGGAGAAAATTTACAACGCGATTTTGTTAAGTAAACCAGTTTTCAATTTGCAAGTGGATTGTGTCTGAAATTGAAAAATTAAGTCAGAATATCAAAGCAAACAAAAAAGAAACATATTGCTACAATATCACATTCTTGATTTCATATAGTTTTACATATATTAAAACAAACAATTGAAGTGAACCATGTAGACTTTTCATATAACGTTTGTACCACATTCGTTATTTATCTATTAAAAAGATTTCTAACTGGCTACCAAAGAATTTCCTACAACCAAAAAAATAATAATAAAATCTATACCTTGTCCCGTAATTAGAATACCAAATAGTAAACATTGGAGTTACCGGTGCCAAAATATACAATATGACTGTTAGTTTCTTATTATACACAATAAAATTAGTATAGAAAGTTATTAGTTATAAATATTTATTAAAATAGAATATTTTGCATATAACAATATTTATATTGTTATAATATAGTTTTTACAATAGTTTAAAAAAACGGCAACTAATTCTAATGGTAGATAATTTTATGACACTGGGAACACAGCCAAGGTGCAAAACATTTGTCCGGCGGCCATTTTATTGTTATTCGTGCGTCGTTTTCCGAATGTATTGTTCTGAGTGCGTTTGTAAAAAGTTTTGTCAGTATTAATTATTATTCTTTGTTAATTTATTTATAAGTTTGTAATTAAATTATTTCAGTTTTAAAATTGGAAAAGACATGGAACCTCAGTCTGCTTCCTCGGTAGTTCAAGATTTATCAACCGTTAAAAAAGCAACTTGCAAAAGTCCTGGTGATAAATCTGTGCAAACAAACTTATAAAACATGGCTTAAGAATGTATGTGGGTTGATAATAAAATTTATATAATATTAGAATTAATAGATTAGTAAAATTATAAATATATATTATAAAATAATTCAGTTGATAGAATTAATCAATTATATAGATTTTTTTGCAAAAGTCCTATGAATAAAAGGTGCAGAATATCTACACCTTTTATTGTCACTTTGACTATGACATTTGTATGTTTACATTTTAGTCGTCTAATTACGGGACAAGATATAGATAAAAATAGAAGAGAAAGTCAAAAAGTCATTTGGTTATATTTTGAATGCAATTAATTTATACGTCTTCTTTACCTTCAAAACTAAAAACTCCGCCTTCAATTAATTATGTGTAGGAAAGTATAAACGTTGCAAGTTAATTGATTTGTATGCAATACGGCGGCAAAAAGGACTACTATTTTAATGTATCTAAAACTAAAATACTATATTTCAGAAATTTACGACAAAACTAAAGTAGAAGAAGTAGATACTGTCAACTTTCTGGGAATTAAGATTGACCCACATTTCAATTGGAAATCATATGTTAATAAAATTAATAGGAAAATGTCTAGCAAGTGTTATGTGCTCTCATTACTAGTCAAATAAACATAAGTAAGTGTTGCAAAAATGCGAACTTCGGTTACGTATATCCCTTGTTATGATACAGAATAGTTTCTGGGAGCAATAAAAGTAATATTCAACAAACATTTGTACTGTAGAACCGATGTATACATATATTATATAGCTTTAAAATCAAAACAGTCTAAGAGGTTATTTAAGTAAAAAAAATATCCCGATTTGCATTACTTCTTATTGCGACTTTCATGCTGTCACTGATTATAAATGTAATTATATCAAAATACTGTACACAGTTATGTAATAAAGCTATAGACGAAATTGAATTTTCGTCGACATTGAAACGAATTTACGACGATCGGTTCCTTCTTTTTAATGAAATTTTATGTGTGAATAAAATTCGGAATTCATTTTGAACGAAGGAGAAAAGTATAGCTCGGTGACATAGCGCCGAATTTATTTCATTTAAATGTATGATTTTTTAATTATAACGCTATTTTAAGGCATTCATTGAGTAAAGACCGTGAAAAATTAGTCCAAACGTTTTGTCTATTTAAACAGACCGACAGACAAAATTTCAGTCTATATCATTAGTCATTCTATCTGTTGGACAGACGTGCAAACATATATAAAGTAAATTATTTATGTTTGCACGTCTATCCAATTTATCTAGAACTAATTAAATGTAGTTGATTGAACTGATTACAGAATAAATTAAAAGAGATAGTATAATATTCATTATATACACAAATCATCTCAGAAATCCAATATTTAAAAAATTGAAAAGTCAAAAATTAAATCAACGAATGGAAATGTTTAAATATTCAAACCTTTTAAATGCCTAAATGAAATGTTCTGAAATACTATAAAAACAATTACTTCTATAACACTATAGATAAAAAATATGAGACACTCGAGGCAAGAGTCTTACATTTTAGTTTTATCATTTACTTTAGTACAGCAGTCTAAGTTATGTTATGTATTTTTCCGCTGGTATTATTTTGTTTAAATAAAAGAGTTTTTGTTGAGCCCATGAATCTTTTAAAACAATTGTTACGCTAAGATTAAAACAGAAGGCTTCAATCTAATTTCTTACTTATTATTTACTGTGTAAGTTGTTTTTGTTGATTGATTTAGAAGCAAATGGTGTATTCAATTATTTCGTTAACATTTTCTAAACAAGAGTAACGGAATACTAATGAAACAAATCTTCACTGTTCACGCGTAGGAATGTTTACATATACATCATAAATTTCCGGAGAAATTCGGTTGACAGATAGTATGAAGTGCGGTGAGTGAAGAATTAATGACACTGAGGCCGCGGTCGGTGCGGATTTATGTCGGAGCTATCACTGACACGTGCCTGACGCTCGGCCACCACCCGAAAATTTTCTGACACTCGTCGCTTTCATACAGTTCTACTACTTGTATCTGCAAATTTGAAATGTTGCTCACAAAACTTAATGTTTTGGACTTATAAATTAACGTTTCTATAAAATGTTCTTACTTAAAATGTTTTCATCATCTTACTTTAAACCCCCTTAAATTTATTTATATTCATATCCCATATATTGAAGATGGCATATAAGAGCTCGTATTACGTGATATGAATCAAATCGCACAAAAATAATGGGTTCAGATTTATTCAAGTTTAATCTAAATCCATTGTTTTCTGCGCTACCTGAATTCTATAAGGGCTTTACCTATGAAATTGCCGTTCCTGAGTACTGGTCATTTTCTAAATTCAAATTAATTTTGTTTTAAAAACATGACATTCTGACATTGTTTATTGATTAGCGTCGTATTTTCATTAAATTTAAACATTTTTCGTCATAATGGATACTTTAAAATTCGTGTTATTATGGAAAATGGGTTCCGTCTTGGCACCAATGTGATACAAACGGCACGTAACATCAACAACGTTTAAGGAGAGAACTTGACAAACAAACGCACAACCCGTTATTGGTTTTCCTGGTGCCGTTCTGGAAATTTTTAC
>JAOCPS010742374.1:0-10421 GCA_025505425.1 Graphium colonna | reverse complement strand
TGCCCCCACAGCATGGATGGTGAAGTGCCAGATAGTATTCCCCGCGTCAAAAAAAAGTCGTTCTAACAAAAAGTATGGGATCAACCGCAACATGAAATTTGTCGGTTTTCATTTTGTCAAGCGGTCGGATGGACCATCGGTTAGCTAAGGATCAATGGGCTATACTTTTATGTACGTGCCCGACACGCCCTTGGCCAATTTTCAATTATTTTTCTATGTAAATTTATCTGTTATTCTGCTGTCAGAAATATGAATTGTTTGTTACTATTATAACCCTGGAACGTAAGGAAACATTCCATAGAAAATAGACAACAACACCAGATCTACAATATGACACAAGGGGAAAAATATAATACCTAAAAGGAGTTATCATAATAGTACATATATCACAGACACAGATCCTATTCTATTTATGAGGATTGATAATGCCGAAGGTGGTAATTTTAATATAAGACTTAATTGTACTTGACTATTAAAGACAAATAAAATTTAACGTTAGGATATGTACCAAATCTATATATTAAAATGGTTTATGAAATCTAACACGAGTTCATCAGGCCATTCTATTCTCAGATTAGAGAATAATCCACATTGACAGAATATAAGAAAGAGAAAATATTCAAATGTAATATGAGATGGGAAATTGACAAAATTGTACCTATAATACATATTTTATCAACAAAAAATTACTGTAATATTGCATTACAACGGCTCATTTTTTTTTGTCTGAGGTAGAACCGAACAAGATATTAATTCCAAAAATTTTATTGATTTTAATTTAAAATAAAAATGATATCTTACACGTATTGGATTTATTTTGTCTTCTGTTTTTACCTTTTTATTCACTCATATATTCAAAGACAGCAAAAATGTGTAATGTATCATTTAATTTGTATAGTCCCAACGTTTCGTATCTTAACTAGTGTTAGTTAAATATTTTGATTGCTTCTGTTTTATTCACTTCAGCTGTGTTTTAAATAATCTTATAAAAATAAACTTTTAAAATTTATACGAGGAAGCAAAATTTGTTATTAATTTTCTAATATAAAAATTCTTACATAGTTAAAGCACTCTATCATATTTATATTAAAATAAGATATAAATTTTTTCATGACCAAATGCCTCTTTAACTATTTGTCACCTGAAAATATTTAGCGCTAATTAGTTCGTTATAAGTTTTCTTCGTCGGTTTATTTTTATAATTTGATTCAAATTAACTTTTTGTAGAGCAGTAATTTTTTTATTATAAGGAGTAAAAATTTATTTCTTTGGTTTAAGTTTAAGAGTGTTTTCTACAAACATGTGTTTTTGTGAGATATACAAATTTTGTTTAAAATGTCGTAGGATATATAGAAATTAGATTTTATTACTATTGAGGCTTTTATATTACATATTACATTTACATTGCGTTGACAAAATATGGTGAATCCACATTTTTATAAATAACGGATTTTTTTTTCCTACTCCGGCAATTTTAACGCTATGCGGTTTTACAAGTTATCAAAACACACATGTTTAAATGTATGCATCTCTCACTTTGATAATTTGGTTTGACAACGCTCCATCTTATTAGAATTATTCTTTAATCTGATGTTCTTTCCAACCAATTTGCTTAGTTATCCTTTTAATTGGAAGAAATCGATGCCCAGATTTGCCATCAAGCATTGAAAATTAATAATCTTTATTTATCTCCGGTTCTAATTTAAGTTTACTGTTCGTTTAAGTCTCAGCATACTTGATGGGTATGGTCTTTAATATTTTGTTTACTAAAATTTATTGAGTTTAACCAAACCTTGGTGTCAACACTGGTGCGGAGCGGCACTGATTAACTCGTTTATCCTAAATAAAAGGCAACGAAAATTTTACGTAATTATCTATTCTAATATTTTAAAGCTGAAGAAACTGTTCATTGGGACGTGCTAATCACAGCGGGAACTGGAACCAAATTCAAGTGTTTTTGTGTTGAAAAGTCCATTTATTGAAGAAGCTTTTAAGCCCTGTGATGACAAATAAAAACAGAGCATTATTTGGTTATTAATATTGTATTCCTTTATCTTGAAACCTCCTGTTTTGAAATAACAAATATACATTTTAATTTTATTAATATTATTCGATATATGATGTTGATGATGATGAAATGTTCGGCCTCTTTCGCATCTTTTTAAGTGAATAAAAAATTAAACTAAACTGCAATTTAGAATATAGGTTTGTTACGCTTATCTTTTTCTACTAAAGATTAAATTACCGTTTAGTAAGTGTAGCCTGCGATCAGTTCGAGCTGCAGTGTTACTACCGTAGCTTTTAGAAAACCGATACTAAAACATCCGCATAATTATTTATACGGTCTGCGGTTGATAGTTAATGTACGACCTGATTCCTTCCTCACTTACGTTATGAATATAATTTATTAAAGCGCTCCATTTATATCGCTCCCAGTTAAATTGGATACCGCATTGGCTGGAATCGGAATTTGACGAATGACTTTTGAATTCGTCAATTTCATCGGGTAAACCTATTAGTTAAAAATGATTTACAACTGACATTATTAAAGAGTTTCCATATGGTCGTTATGTTGATAGTTTGGATATGATAAGTCAAGTTTTTTGTAAACTGAGAGGAAGTGTTTAAATTGCTATGATTTGTAGAACAATAGTTGTACAAAAGGCATGTCGATTTTATGGAGTCAATAACCATCGATCTTGGTCCACAGAAGAGTTTTGTTTTTTAATATAATGTTAATATAGAGATTTAGTAATGATTATAAAAGCATTTTTTTATGGAAAGAAAGACAACACACACCACACCACCTTGATGGTTGGCAGTCCACAACCGTGCGATTTCGCCGGCATTTCGTGCCACGCACGACTTCCTTGTGGAAAAAATTGTCGCCAGCGGTATTTCTGGACCGATACGAGTTAGAGACCTTCAAGAAACGAGCGTTCTCTTATCTCAAAGGCCGGCAACGCACTTGTAACTCCTCTGGTGTTGCGGGAGTCCATGGGCGGCGGTGATCACTTCACATCAGGTTAGCTGCCTGCTCATTTGCCTCCTTCTCCATAAAAAAAAGATCAGAACATCTGAGTGGTTATTGATGGTATTCCGACAATTTTGTGAACGCTAGTGTCCCGAAGCTATCGCACATAGTTTCTTTCGCAAGTTAGTGATTTTATTGCCTGGTAAATTATTTTTTTTTCAGGAATTCAAATAACTTGCGTCTTAAATCTAGACTGCTTCGCAAAGTCTGTATTAGGGAATTTTAATCAAGATAAGATACAAATTTGCTTTTGACTTTCGATTATATAAATCTTAATTAATTTACTTTATATGTAAGTCTATAAATTTTCTTGGCGGTAGAGGATAACATCTTTTGCTGCATTTCTCTGCTGAACTACGGCCACGTTCGTCCGGGGAAGTACCACCGTCCTTTATAAAGTCGGTATAAAATAAAGTATGTATTAGACTTTATACTCTCATCTTTTGTACCTATGAACTGAACAATTAATAAATGATTGATTGATAGATCGAATAATTCAAAACGTGCCAATTTTAACCAAATCCATCTTCCGTTTTTTTGTGATGGAATAACATCAAACGTTGGCATCACATATATTTTATTATAAATCCGTACATATGTGCGTTTGGACAAAATTCATCTATTATTCTGTTGGTCCAGAACCGGCATAAAATAGTTAAAGACAATAAAATAATAAACAGATAACGGATCTGCTACTATTATTTATTAAACATGAGACTTTGTACTTTTGTAATCTGTAAGATAAAGAAACTAGATATTTTCAGTTATTTTTATCATATCTTATAAATATTCAATAATCATAATAAAGGCGATCAAAAGGAAATTTTACAAATAAAATGCATTATTCCTTATTCAAACCTAAATGAAACTTTTCTTATAAATATATATTTTATAGTGCATTTTTCTTTTTAACCTACTTTGGAAAAGGACGAAGGTTCTAAATTCGAATGTTTATATGTTTTTTTATTTTATTACTTATTATATTTATATATTATATTTATTCTTCCGGAATACTAAGATAAAATTTTCAGAAAAATCTGAGAAATATTTTTTCTTTTAAATAAAAATAACAAAAATAGAAAATATTTTAGCGCGTATCTCCGTAATTTATGAACTAATTTCAAAAGTACATTTTTTATGTGATAGAGCATCCTTTATAAATAGTCCCTGAAAATTAAAAAAAAATGGTTCATTACTATGTTTTTTAAATGAAAATAACAAGATTTAAGAATGTTCGCACATATCTCCGAAACTTATGAACTGATTTGAAAAACATTTTTGATTATCTTCTGATAGAGTACACTTCCTAGAATTTTTTTTATAAAAATCAGATAAGTAGTTTGTTTTTAAAATCAAAATAACGGAGAAGATATAATTCGAAAGTATACTTTTAAGGCGTTTCAAGAAGTTTTTTTATATTTTCTGTGAAAATAAACTGTTAAGATATTGTTGTTTTTTTCATTAAAAAGTTTAATTGCTTTTGACACTTAGTCAAATATTCTTTTCTAGACGACTCAGATTTTATTTTGTTATTATTTCCTATGTTTATTTTAGATATTAAATATGAAAGAGTATAATAAAAAAAAAGTTACAATATTTACCGACTATAGTAATGGTTGATGTGTCAGAGACACGAGCTTGTTGTTCCCTTCAAAGACGTTTATTGCTATTTGTTTTATTTTCGTTATCAAAGTAATAGAATAATGATCAAAAATTAAGGTGAAGTTAGAAAATAATAAGACACAGGACCTTAGATGCTCATCTCATGTAAAGAACATCTTAATATTTAGTGATGTTTCTCTAACCTTACCAGAAATCAAAGACTCAAAATTAATAACCCACACAGAGGCTAGAGGCTACTACCGCCAATTTGTAATGTAAGGGCTACTATAATAAATAATAAAATAGTAATTTTAGTAATTACAAATCGGAGGTCGTAATGGTAATGTAAGAATCTATACCACTGGACTACATTAATTGCCTCTATAACAGTTCATGGCATTGCAAAATCCAGTTTTTACTGCACTGACAATTTTGTAATACAAAAAATAAAGTGTTAGAACATATTTCAACGATACCCTTAGATTTATTTTCATTTTTATTTTTCTCCGAAAACCTTTAACCAAATATTTACCATCAAGTCAAAGCCTTCCTTTTTCATGTTAAGTGTAATTTAAAAGATTAATTAAATTCACAGTCTCATACCTATACTAATATAATATCATATTTAAAATAATATACTCTAGATATTTTTGATGCACATGCATAACGGGATAAATGGCTTTGAATATATATAAACTTTAATTAAAAAATTTTAATTACAAAAATCAATAAACCTAATTTATAATTAAATTCAATAAGACTTTAAGCTTTTGCTTATGATTTCGTACACCTCTCTCTAAATAATAAAGGCAGTCCATCCTGAATACTTTGCACAATATTTGAACTTGGATTAACAACTGGATGTTTAAGCGATTGTGGGGCGGGCTCAACAGTATACCGTGACAATACTGCAGCTAGACCAGCAAGAGACTGCATCAAACCTAATCTTTCACCTGAAATAAAAAAAAATAACTACAAAAGTTGTTAACCATCCTCTCTCTAACTGAGCACCGTGGCTAAAAAGCACACATTAAAATTAAAATAATTTAGTTAAATATTAGTCTACTTTTAATTAGAAAAGAAGCAAATATAAACAAAGGTAGACCGTATACCTGCTATCTTTCTTTATGAAATGCTTATTAATAATGCATAACACACATTGTAAACTATTCTGAAATCTAACAAACGTTGTAATTAGCTTGAGAAATTTGTCTTACTTACCAATGCAAGCTCGAGGACCAATGCCAAATGGCAGATAAACATATTTGGTTTTAGGGTTTATATTTTCTGGTAAAAAGCGCTCTGGTCTGTAGTGATCTGGGTTTTCAAAGTATTGAGGATCATTATGCATTGATTGTAAGGGAACGATTACTAAAGTATCTTTATCAATAGTTAAATCCAGCTCTGGGAAAGTGTAATTACGAGCACTCCGTCTAACTAGAAAACCTAAAGAAGGAAACATTCTCATTCCTTCTCTTAAGGCACAATCCAAATAGGTCATTTCTTTAACTGCATCGTAGCAAAGCTTGTTATCGTACTTGGCTAATACCCTGTCAATTTCTTTCTGGACCTTTTTCTGCTCTTCTGAATTAAATGCTAGCTGATGCAAAGTGAAGCTAGTAGCTGAAGAAGACGTTTCAAAACCGGCAGCGAAAAATACAAATACTTGTGCAGCCATGAGCAAATCGTCTAATTCTAATGAAACAGTTTCCGGTGTACCGTCGGGTTTTGTATTTTCTATTGATTCTCCGATCATTTTACCTTTTTTTCTACACTCTAGAAGCAGATCGATAAAATCATTTCTGCCAGATGGTTCATAATTTCTTTTTTGTAAAATATCCTTCACCAAGTCAATGACATCCTGTTCCACTTTGCCAAGTAATTTCAAATGTTTACACATTTCAGGAAACATCTCTTTAAGCATTTGTATAACGACTTCATTTACACCTACTTTAAATATTTCGGCACCAAGTTTTCTAAATGGTGAATTCTCGTCGCTAAGCGAGTCTGCATCTAGGCCAAACCCGCATGCGCCTATAAAGTCGGTAGTATACCTTGCCATTAAGTCGCGTGCATCCAGGACCCGGCCAGATGGAGTAGCATTTATTGCCTTATTTTTTAAACGCTCTGCACGCTCCACTATTAGAGGAAACATTGCTTTTAATTTTCCAGAGGTAAATGCTGGAGTCATACGTTGTCTTAATAGCCTCCATAGATCTCCATCAGCGAAAAAAAGATTTTTTAACAACGGCTCAATTACTGTTTTATGAGAGTTAATACCTCTAGGATAGAAAGATCCAAAATCCGTGATCAAAATACGTTTAGCTATTTCCGGATCTCTTATAACCAACTCCGGATACGAATTCCGATAGTAGCCAACAACTTTTTCGTTCGGATATTTCCAATATAGTTCATTAGCTATCTGGGTAACACTTTTCTTCATCCGATAGTTATCCAAATTATTACCGAAAAATGGTAATGGTTTGTCATGTTTGACACCTTTCTTTTCCCAATGTTTGTAATTCCTCGTTCCATATAAATACAGTGCAACAATCGCCACGAGTGCTAAAGCAAGATAAAACATAACTAAAGCAGTGTACTGTATGCAAACAATCTAAAAATTGATATACGGATTTAAATCCAACGTTCATAATATAAAGCTAGTGTGAATTGATAAAGAATGATAACAAACAGAGATTATCGATTTGTTTCATAATAAGTTTACAATTGACATAGATAAAACTATTATTATTACTGCGCGAAACTTGAACCAACTTTTAGATTGTTTTTCTTATTAAATAAGTATAAAATAGGTTCAGTAACAAATAGTCTGTACTATCTGTACAGTATTTTAATGATAATTGTAATTTTTAATTACAATTATCTAAACTTTTCCCGATATATGATGTTTGGGAATTTTATATTTTTATAAGTATTTTGTCACTTTTTTGAAGATGTTGGCCCAATTAACAAGTTCTTTTACACTCATAATTTTTGCCTCACTTTCTTGTGATAAAAGTAAATATCACTTTTATCACAAGGAAGTGAGTTATAAAAGTGTTCCTGTTTCCTGTTATTTTTACAATATTTATGTATCACATATTTACCTTCCTTAAATTTCCTATAATAAATTTATTTGCAATGTAAATATATCTATTGTCTTATCTCTTATTTGTATTTCGCTGTACATGTCATTTCGTGATTATATCTGTTTTTGAAAAGTGTGGTCACAATCAAAAGCGTATTTTCTGTATTGTCAGATAGTCACATAAACATGTGTTCATTTCAGATAGTTTTAATCAGTGCAAGTATTTTCGGAATTTAAGTGGTTTCAAAAGCTGTCTGGATTACTTTTGTGACTTTTTTTAGTTCTTTGGGTGTTTTAAACCATCTCCTTCCTTGTGTTTTTGTTCTTCTTCGCATCTATGTTTCCATTTAATAAAGGTGCCCTTTACATGTAGTTTGGCATGATAAATCAGGAATGCTCACAAATATACTAATTACTCGTACTTGTTGGATGTATCTCTCTCTCGGTCTCTTTTGCCGTTTGGTCAATGTGGTTGCTTTCAAAAATTCCAAATTATGCTTTTACACTTTGTTGTATTTTATTTCTTCCGGGTCAATTTTTGTATATTGTTCATATACCCATTTAAGTACTGCTTCTATTGCATGTTAGTAAGCAATAAAGGCGGTAGTAGGTTTGTTTAATTTGTTGTTAATTTCTATTGTTTTGTCGTTTCTGAAATATAAAATTACTTCTTTTATAGAATTATGTCCATATCACATTCCGCCTTTATATCTAGAGAAATGGCTACATTTTTAAATCTTAGATTTATTCAAAGTTGGTTTTGAGTGCTTTGCTTGTCTAGTAATTACTCTAGTAATAAAATCCAAAGACTCTTGTAATGCTTTTTTCATAGGGAAAGAGAGGCAAACGAGCAAGCGGCTCACCTGATGGAAAGTGGTCACCGCCGCCCATGGACTCCGGCAACACTAGAAGATTTGCAAAAGCGTTGCAGGCCTTTAAATACAATGGAATGTCCGCCTATTGGACGATAGGCGGACATTCCATTGTATTTCTTCTTATCCTGTTATAGTAGTTGCTAGTAGCTGTAACTATTGACCAATCTATAGGAAAATATTCATTATTTTTTAAGGTGTTCTATATTCATTAAACTGGATTAAGGACTTCGTAACCATCTTTACTGGAAACTCGAATTCAAAAAGCTCACTAAATAATTTTCCACTTCACTGTTTAACTTTTTTATAAATTGATTTGCCACTTAGATAAACAAATAAATATCAAACTTATTTTTCTTATAAATCATAAAAAATTTAAAACAATTCTATCAGGGGTTCGAGGAATGTAAGTCTTTATTTTTCGAATCTATTAAAATTCTTTGGCATTATATCAATGCTATTGTATGTGCTGACCATGTTCGACAGAAGTTGTCTGGTTAATGTTGAGCATTGCTCAGCTTACTTATCACTCTTGCCCAGGAAGTTTCCAGTTATGCGCTTCGTTTATAGTCGATAAGTGCGCGGAAGAGGCGACTTGTAAACACAGTGAAATTGAGAATTTTAAAAAACCCAGTGTTTTTTTTTTTTTAATTTTGTTCAGCCAATTTTAAATTGAGTTTTGTTTTATATCACTTTTAAACCGGTAAGTATTCCAGACAGCCAAAAGAGCAAATTTAACTGTTGCAATAGTACGCGACAAAATAAGCAAAGAAACAATGCTCTTTCAAATTAAATTTTTATTATTTCCTTTAAACGTTTTAAGCCCTTTAGTAGGGTAGTGGTATGAATACTAGTTTTTATAATTATTTATTTTTGGTTCAATTTAAGAGAAAGGTAAGAAGTTGTGCATGTAGGTTTGGCAACCACCCCGTGTTTAGATTTTTCATCTTTAAATTGTCTCGTACAGAAAACTACAAATTCCTCAACATGTCTCACCTGTTAATGTCTGAATAAAAGTTTACAAACTGTGAGTCATCTTCACCTCATGTTGTCTATTTTGTTGTAAAATTTAGCATACACTAAATATATATTTCAAGAAAAATGTTTAACTATATTAAAAGAAAAATATATAAAAAAGGTCATAAAATACGCATTCTCTATCGCATCGTCCTGTGATTGTCCATTGTATAGTATATATTTGAAGAAATAAATATAAAAAAAATTTGCTAAGTTGCAATTTTTTTATATGGAAAAGAAGGCAAACGAGCAGACGGTTCACCATGGATGGTGTCCTTTTAGATGTATATGTAGTGTTTGGCATAATAAATCAAGATTTCTCACAAATATACTTATTACTTGTTTGATGTAAGCGGTGTCCTTCGCCGTCAATGTGCTTGCTTCCAAGAATTTTAATATATGCTTTTACCAGTTTTTGTATTTTATTGTTATTGGGTTAGTTTTATAACCGCCTCCGTAGCCTAGTGGTATGGGCCCTTGTTTTGTAATCCGGAGGTAGTGGGTTCGAATCCCTCGGGGTGACAATGACTTTGTATTGTTGTTTCGTGGTTGGATTAGGGCAATGCGAGCTGATCACCTGATTGGCCGAAAAGCAAGATGATCCATGCGTCGGATGGGCATGTAAAAAATCGTTCCTGCGCCTGATCTCTCTCCGGTCATGTCGGATATCCGTCCCATTGGACTATGAGAGTAAAGGAACAGAGGAGCACTTGTCTTTGCACGTATGTACATTTGTGCACTATAATATCTCCTGCGATATCTAATCTAATCTGAGATTAGCCAACTGCTACTCTCAGATTAGATTGGC
>JAOCPS010742263.1:0-10421 GCA_025505425.1 Graphium colonna | reverse complement strand
AAGAAACGAGCGTACTCTTATCTCAAAGGGAGCCAACGCTCTTGTAATTCCTTTGGTGTTGCGGGAGTCCATGGGCGGCGGTGATCGCTTAACATCAGGTGTGCCGTCTGCTTGTTTGTCTCCTTCTATATAAAAAAAAGAAATACTCCATGAACTCGAATAGTTGCCAGTGTCCGCCAGGCAAAGTACATCAATCAATCACAATTTCGTGATGATCGATTGAGTAGCCAGGTAGGCATGGGCCGTTTCACTGTTTTTTCACTTGCCATCGGTTATATAATGTTATCGTTGCAAACAAAGAGAACGTTAAATAACCGATAGTAAGTGAAAAATCACTGAAATGGCCCATGCCTATAGCCTGGTTGTGAAAGCTTTTTAAGCAAACAAACAAACTCACATTCGTATTTACAATATAAGGCAGGATTCATGTTTTTAACCGGCTTCGAAAGGGGGGAGGTTCTTAATTCAGACGTCTCTACTTTATATGTTTGCTCGGGCATACATATTTCATTTTATTTTTATCCGATAGGATATAATTTCAGATCGGTCCCATAAAATTTTCAATAAAATCGTTGCAGTGGTTCTTAAAGTCCAAATAACAGAAAAAGATGTCTCAAAATACACTTATAAGTTCTTTGTTTTTTTAGTAATTTTCGTTGAAAATAATTTGGTTAAATTATTCATTTTATCACACATCGTTTTAAAATCGCTCAATATACAGTAATATTGGAAAAGTGTAGTTTTTCGTAATAAAATTTTGTTGTATTTTTATTATTATATTGATGTAATGTTTCATCATAATGACAAATATAATGTTGAGATATTAAACTAAAAATTGGTTTTTAGTCAATATCCTAGTTACAAAACGATAATAAGGTTAATGCTTTTGCATTAAGATTTTTATTATTCTGAAACGTTTTAGCAGTATCTATTTCCTATAATATAAATATATAGATATAAATTCTAAATTTATTTCCAACCGATGCACTACGTTATAGCGCAGTCCCCAAATCCTTATAGTCAATGAAGGGTTTTCCAAAGTAGTAAATATGCCAAATTTCAAGCCAAGCTGGCATGTATCATTATCCACTATGTAAATAATATAGCTTAAAATCTTCCCTCCGCGTTCAAACAAATTCGTTTTATAACATTGGTTTACACGTGTGCGTACTCTTAGTCTATCGCGATCAATAACGTTCCGAAGGGCATATTTTATCTCGCGTCTGGTTATAATAAAAGAACGGATCGATATTTCAAAAGGTTCGCGGCCATCCCTATTTTAGTTTGCACTATCAATTTAACCATCATGATTCATGGACCCCTGCGGCGCGGCGTCTGTGTGCGTGAGTGCATGCACCGGTGCGCGTGTGGGTGTCAGCGTGGGCATGCAGTAGGGGTGGCCCATCCCGCCCCTAATGGGGTTGATAGTGATGTGCAATGGCGCTACGATAACTTTGATTTTTTCTGAAATTTGATTTAACTCTAATTACCACATTTTAATAATTTATGTTAAGAAAGCTTATATTTTAACTTGGAATTTGTTTTTTTAATTTATTTAGAAGAATATTTTTTAGGAAAATAAGATTTTTGTTTGATATTGGGCGAATAAACACTGAAAAAACCAATACATTTATTAAAATAAAAAACACAATTAGCTTTGTCAAAGGATAATCAATGTGTGTTTTTTTTTAAATAATGTCCCTCACTTTTTGATGGAAAACTAAAAAATATATTAACGGTTTGAGAAGCAGAATTTTAATAAATATACCTAAACAACAAAAGTTCATTGAGTGTCGCTGCGTTGTGTTTATCGATAATACCTGTATATATAAAGTAATAAACCTGTCAATTAATCTATCGACTCGATATAGATTGTGGTGCGGCGCTTGCGTGCACCGCACTAGGCCCATTCGATCTCCAGTACGCACTCGTCGGCCAACGCGAGCGGACGTGTCGTGTCCTCGCGTATAAACGCCGAATTAAATCGCGCGTCCGTTTCTGCCGTCCTCAGTTATCTCTGTTTCAAATGTGTGTGTGTGCCATGTTAATAATATATCTATAAGAAAATATCGTCCGTTGTAGAACTTTACACATAGGTAGGAAAGCGGCTTATTTTGCCAGCTATATTAAGGAATTTTTGTCGCGTGTCGCCGTGTACTAGGGTTGTTTTTTGTTTAGTATTCTTATCGATTGTTTGCAGTCGGTTTCACCGCATTACGTGGGTCGAAGGCTCTTGCATGTTCGTTTTTAATCTTTTGTTTAGTTCACTCTACATCGCGCTCGCAATGTCCTAATTGTTTATCGGTTGAAGATAATGTTGATAATGGAACTGGTATCGGAAACCCTGTTTAGTGTTGTGTTGGATCCGTAGTATTTAGGATTAGTATGACGAAGGACTAATAAATATTTTAAAAGCTAGGTGTGAAAGGACTCGTATGTACAAAGACCTCTTTGTTGTGGTCGTGCAAGTTGCATTTGATAAGTAATAGTGATGTACCTATACGTTAGTGTACTAATTTATGGTGATGGTGGTATCTTGTATTTTTTGTTTTTACCATTGTTGTATTTGATTAAGAGACAATCCCAAAAGCGGTACCAATAAGTCTTATGAATCAAGATAAAAAATTATATAGTTAATATTTTAATTTTTTTACGACATTAAGCTAAGGATTCTAGTTTTGAACAGAGAATTTAATTTAAAGTATAAAAGTATGAATATTGCTTTATGTACGTGTCGTTTACATAACCGGTCATTGGGATGTCGAGAGCAATTTTTTGATGAAAAAAAATCGATTTTATGAAATATCTCCGAAACCTAGGTTTCTTTAAGAAAAAAACTTCTGTAGGAGTTATTAAGTCTAGTCTAAAGAAAAAAAAAATGGTTGAAGTTGATGCAACTTGGTACAGTATCCTATATTAAAATGGGCATTGTCTTTTTGGCTATATTCTTTTATATACGTACACAATTCTTTATAAAGTCGGCATAAAATAATGTATGCATGACTTGGGGTGTCGGATGGCCATGTCTACCCTTTTCTTTTCCGACTCCTATCCCCTCCAAATCCTTTCTCGCTACATCCTATCCAATAAACCTATTGCATCCAGTTTCCCAGGTTGACAACGCACTGGCAACTCTCCGGATGTTGCGCGTGTCCATGGGAAACGGGATCGCTTACCATAAGGTGAACCGTCTGCTTGTTTTCCTATCAAAATAAGGTTTAAAACTTTTAGTGTCTCGAAATAGGTATGCATGTGTCGTTTGCTTTCTGATTTCTTTTTCTAATGCAGTTAGATTTTCCTCGGCGCGACCGCGTCTAAGCAATTGCAACAGTGGCAAGAGGTGATATTCAATTAAAATTCTTATAAGAATTTTTCTACGTTTTATCTCCATTTAGATTCATTTATCTTTATTTCCCATAAAATCCGTAAAATTCGGAAATGATTCAGATTATGTAACGCAGTGATGTTAGAACTTTTACAAATTGAAAAAGAGTCTACAGTATATTAAATACTTTTTCCAATAATTGTCATGTACTTATTTGTATATTAATATGTAAAATAAATATTATTTCTTTAAAACAAATTATGCGTAACTAACCATATGATTTTTTAAGTAAATACATTTCTTTTATTTCTCGATACCTAATCCATTAAAATTTCAAGAATAACCGAAAGCAGTTTCGTTAATAATCAGCCATTAACTACAAAGAGCAATTACAATACGGCAAATAAAAGAGACATATTAACATGTACGAAGAATATTTTGACATTATCTAAAATAGTAATAATAATATGAGTAAGCAAATTAGCGTTAGAATATTTAACTTGTCAATCATTAGGAAAGATTACCATGGATCCAAATATAAGGGTAAAATTATCACATCAGCATGAATGGGATCTATATGTAGTCCATAATAAAGCCAATTCAGCAAATTTAGGCGTCAACCGATTTCTCAAGCAAAATGGCGAGATTTTAAGTCCAAAGTGTCTTGTATCTCTGTATTCTCGATCCTCGTAGTCTTCAAACAATATTCATTGTACGGCACAAACATACTGTATCTATAAAGTGAAGTATTTTTTCGCACTTTCGATTCGCCACTGTCATTCCTTCGCTCGCCGGTCCAGTTAGCCAGCGGAGCGCGCTGGCCATTGCCCGATGCAGGTGAATTATGCGTCCGACTTTTTTTTATGACTCTGACGAGCGCAGTAAGCCTGATGAGTGGAGAAACAGACTGTCTCTGTGGCGTCATCGTTCTATACCTCCCATTATCTACTTGTACTATGTAGATCTTAATGGCGACTCGAGCGCATGGAAATACTCGGGTTTCTGAGGTTGAAAATTTTATGCTTACCTCATAAGGTTTATGGATGTAAGACAAAATATTGGAGAAATATTTCATCTTTTTGACAATCGCTGTTTTTGATACTCTCTTTTTGAAGCTTTGAAGTGTGTTTTTTTTAGAAATATATAAATATCTTTTTGATCACACGTGATATCTATCGATACCGCAATTAGGAATACATTAAAATATAGTTTTAACCTAATACAATTTGTCTTGGCTAGTTTAAAGTCAAAGTAAGGCTTTCGTAGAAAAAATTTTTTTTTTTTAATTTTTCCTCTTTTCTAGCTTCTTCCAGTTTTATTTCTCCTATAAAAATATAAATTGTTGTTCTGAATCCTCGTAATTAAATAGGTCGCAAGACTGCGTAATAACATGCGTGCCCCAATTGCGTTTTTTCGAAACAAAATAGTGAATTTAAACAACACATACAAACAATCTGCGTAATGCACTTAAAGCGTAAGCAAAACCTATTTAAACTTGTAATTGGATGACATTCCGCATGGCACGAGCGCCCTAGATAACGGAAGTGTCTCTTAAATGACTTCTAGCACTGCGTAACTATATAAATTTTCAACTTATTCCGTAAACTTTGTAGTTTTTAATATTTTATATAAAATAAACAAATCAAAAAAGTTTGCTTCATCGTTAATAATAAACAATTCATGACTATCCCACACATCCGACGGTTTCAGCATGAATCTTTAAAGACATTTCGCACCAGCTACCGCACAACGTAAAATATGGTCTTTTGTAAATCTGTGGTATGATGGATTACCTTATGAAATTTTGATTTTAAATACACACTACTTGCTCCCCGCGGTTTAATTTGCCTAGTTTTTATTTGGATTTGTCCAAAATGCATCCTGCATACTGTTAATACAGCTAATAAACTATCTTTGTGTGAAACTTCATCAAAATCCGTCCGTACATTTTCGCGTACAGAAGTAACAAACATCCAAACGCAAACTTTCATATTTACAATATTAATATAGATCACCAGTTCATCCTTTTCTTACATAGTAGGTAAGATATACGATAACGTACCATGTCCGGATCATACAAATTATCTTTGTTATTTCACGCCACGATATCGCATCGTTCTCCGTTTGAGACAATCCAATTTAGCCAACGCTATTTATAAGTCGGTCAGAATGGAAGCACGCCGTTGACAGAGCGTAGCTTGTTTCAGTTTGAAGACTTGGAATTCAACGTCCTTTTTGGTCTATATTTCCAGTTACGACATCCAGAATAAGAAGATGGCAGGTTACTTCTCAAGCGGAAAAAAAATTAAATATAAACATTTTATTTCGTACTAAATTGTGTTAAAATGCGCTTCAGTGGACTGAGATTTTAAGATTTCAATGTGTCTTATAAATTTTTAGCAATAGGGTGGAATTTTTAATCAGCTTTATAGGTGCTCTAAGCACCTCTAAGGTAAAGGGTTCTTAACTGTGAAGAAGTAAGTACGTAACAAATAGTTTCGGCGAATATATAAATCTCTTTATGTAGAAATCTATTAAAATACCGTAAAACATTTCATATTCATTTAGAAGACAATATATTTTGCCGTGATTCACCTCGGTAACAGTGATAACGGTTCGCAGATGAAATGGATTCGGAACGGCAATAAATGTTTCGCTCCGATCTCTAGCGACCTAATTCCGATTTGAACGATTCGCGTTGGTAATGTGGACGGTGAGCGACGATATTTATAAATCGGTAATGGTCCTTCTTCGTTATGGCACCACTTGGTTCGAAGTGATGCTCTAGATAAGACATATGACGGAATTTCGAAAAGAGATGCTCTAGAAAATATTTATCTGACGGTATTGAAATGGCAGATACTAAGAGCACTGGAAGTTCCTCAATTATTGTAGCAACCCGTAATTTGTAGAAGCAAAGAAAAAAAAAACAATATGCCGAATCTTGGGCCAGATAAAGAAACAGAGCAGGAAGGCTACTTATACTACAAAGCTTATGTTACATATGGCTCAGCTAAATAATGAAGTAAAGTTTTTAACACTTATACTTAAACTACACTATCAGCCCAACGAGTAGCATATTTATATTCAGAATTAAATAATTCGTATCTGAGATAGCCGTCTATGCAATGTAGCCTTAGATGAGGCAACATATGTTCTTATATATCTTGGAAACCTTGTGGTTGTTTCGTAACATCTGTGTCAATAGCTACACCGTTGCAACGTCGGTGGCCCACCGCACGTCTTGGCGGTCCAAATTAACTGGTGGAAACATACTTTATCTCTGGCTTCGTTAAAAGTAGACGAAGGCGGTACTAATAAAAACTCTTAGTAGCGTCTATAGCTTAAAAACAATCTAGTCCCATGACAAAGTTTTGTAGAAAATTCGGAATCTTATTTGGCGACTGAATAATGGAATAAATTTACGCCTTTACCGTATAAAGTTCGATTGCCCTATTTGCATTACTTTGACGCGGGATTCCAAAGAGCGATGGATTTTTCGTCGAGCGAAAAATTTCCTGGAATTTGCTTCATTTGAGTCGATCCTTTGCAGCGCGGAATTGAAAGGCGAAGCTAGCTGCGCTTCTAAATTTCCCTGAGGAACTCTCGACCTATTTTACAGAATCAAGGCATCAAGAAACTGGAATACTTTGGTGTAAGATTGTAATTATCCCGTATAACCTATTCATATAAATATATTTTTACCTGGAAAGTTGATAAGTCCATGATCTGTAATAACCCGATGACATTGAAAGCAAGCTTATTATTGGATGTCAAAAGCCCACCTTTGTCTACCTATTTCTTATAGGGATAATAAGCAAGATTGAAGAAGAGCGCCATTTCAGTCATAACTCATTACGAATGCCTTTTTGAGTCATTCTTATGTTTCAAGTTTTTTTTAACGATTTATATGACATTAATAGATTACCTTAAAAGAGCATCTCTTGCAACTTAATGTATAGGTGTTGTATCTGTTTTATTGTACCTTTTCAGGAATAATAGTTGGGAACAGTTGATATCTTGTTGTTCAGTAATAAATGATGAAGTCTTCTTGTGCATTCTTTATATTCTTACAGAAAATTTTAATAAAATAGATGTTTTAATATAGCTCATTTCTCCTTAGTCTCATTTTTTTTAGTTCTTTTCGAAGTTTCATTGATTTTTTCCACGTAACGAAATTGTTTAACGCTCCTTTAGAGGCAGTACTGTCATTGAAAACTATCTCTTAGTTTGTTCTAAATAACAGTCTTTCTTTGAAATCATGATTTTTTATTGAAATACCAAACAGGGTGATGAATTATCAGTCGCCGTCTTCATGATTCTAGTTTCCGTCATTATTTGTTTTATTTTCGTTTTCATCTGTTACTCTTTGGCTATTGTTAACACACTATAAGTGTCGGTTAAACATACACTATTAGTTTATTTATCACGTCCCGTTTATAGACTACTTGTTAGCGTCCGCACCCCAGTTCACAATGATGGGCCGGGGCGAAAGCAAAACAAACATAAACTCGTACTGTCAAACAATGATCCAAAGGGATCAACGACACCGACCGCGTTGCGTAGGAGTCGATCTATTTTAACCCACGTCCAGTCTCTGCTCTCTTTCTTGCTTTGAATATTTGTATCTATCTGTTCTCTTGCATTATGCAAGATTTGGCAGCGCGGATGTTTTTGCTTGGTGCCAAAAATCACACGTGGATGACCGGGTTCGCTATTTTCGTTTACGTCACCGCCCCCTATTATAGTCGACATCTTTTTTGTATTATTTGTTAGATGCGTAATGTTGGCAATGGTTTTTTTGTGTACTTTGTCATAGTTGTGTAGGTGTTTTAGGTATTGTGTTATATTAATGTTGGTATTAAATAAATATTGTTACATTTTATATATTTTATGTTGCCGTGAGTCGTAAAAGAATCACTTACATTACGTCTGTGATATTTTGCAAGGCACAATTTGTAATTGGGTGTTTAGTTAGTGGATGTTTTAGGTTATTTTTGTGTTATTAAAACGAGAAACTGTTGTTTATTTTAAGTTTTTACTTCCGTTCTACTTGTCCTTTTTATATATTTCTATAATCAATACTTTTTTCGTCGGTAGTTGTAGCGTTGGTAATTTAACATCTGACATTTGATTGTCTGTAAAGGTTTAGGTAAATTAGAGAATATTTAATAACATTTAAACTTACATTGTTTTCTGTAGTCTAAAGTTGAATAGTAGTAGGTTGTCAAAAGGATCTTGGCTAGTTTTTCCACACAAGGTTGTAAGTGTTCGTAAAATTGTCATGTGAACGAAATTATTATTTTTCACTCAGGAATCTTTTTTGTGGCATGGTGGTATAAGAGTAACTAAGCATTATATACATTGTACTATATATAGACCGTATTTTTGTATAAACATTTTAGAAGTATTAGTGAGTAAATAAATAGTGGTAAAAAGTGCTGTGTAGTGAAATGGATTGCTAGCTGCTATATCACTAGCGATCCTATAATGTCGAAGACCTTGAACGCTTATAGAATGTGAGTATATAATATTTGTATATATGTTTATTTATGTGCATCCAATGTTTAATAGTAATATACGTAAATATACAGGGTGATTGGTGACTCACCTTCGATATTAAAGGAAAACTTGGTACTCGATTGCCATCATATATATGTAATAAAATTAGGGGCATAGTTTTAGCCGAAAGTTTCCAACAAATGAATGAAGTGTGACGGTACAACGCGATGCCTACTCAGTTGAGCAATCCGCAGGTCATCGTCCTCCCCGCCAGTCAGACCGTATCCTCTAGGGTGAACATAATTTGCGTAATATTCTTTATTTTACTTCAGATTATGTTAACTCAGTGGAGAATCAACATTTAATTTTAATAATATTATTATTAGTCATATATGACCCCTATATATTACGTACTTGAATTTTGAAGGTGATTCGCCAGTCACCCTGTATATCGTTATTGCCTAATCAGTGTATTATCAAATTCTTCAACACTGTTAGAATGGCAAAGAAATGAGGGATTATATGAAAAGTGTAAAATATTATTTACGGCAAATTTATAATAATAGAATACGTGTACGATTGATATTATTATAAATATAAAATAACTAATCTCGTGATGCCGGCACAATCATTATTTAAAGCATAAAAATAACTCTCTATATAAATTATACAAATAAATTTTATTTACTCTACGCGATTTACATACAGTTCCCTAAATTGATTTAGTATATTTTTTATGGAAAGGAAGACAAACGAGCAGACGGTTAACCTGATCGTAACTAATCCCGTCGCCCCTTGACACATGAATCATCAGAAGAGTCGTGAGTGTGTTGTCAATCTGGGATATTGGATAGAATACGTTTATTGGATAGGATAGGGTTGGGATTAAGGATTTGGAGGGGAAAGGAGCGGGAAAAGAAAAGGGTAGACATGGCCATCCGGCATCCCCAAAGTTCATGCACACTTTATTTTATGCCGGCTTTATAAAGGGTGATGGTACTTCCCGGGGGCGCGGGGCCGTAAAAGTGCAGCAAAAGCTGTGAAAAGATGTTATGATGTACCACCAGTATTGGCCTCAGTATTTAATACATTTCAATATCTCGCTAAAATACGCTTAACCTATACTTGTAAATATTTAACGGAAATATATTACATCATATCCATATGTAACGTTTTACACGTGCGGACGAAAAGGCCTTCTAGCCAAGGATAAACCTTGAACTTTGAACGATCAAAAGGATCGCAGTCTGCGTTTAAAGGATCAAAGGGATATGGGAGAGTCCTTGGAGTAATGGGCTGCCTTTACGAATTTGTGATTTATATATTTATAGAAGACAACATGCGGCTTTGCTCGTATTATTGTGTAACAGAGTTTTTTTGGCGATATGCAACAGTTTGTTCGTATTAGTAAGTATTTAAAGTCCGGTGATCGTCCAAAAGTTTTATACTGTCTTTTTTTTTTATGGAAAGGAGGACAAACGAGCAGACGGTTCACCTGATGGTAAGTGATCCCGTGGACACACGCAACATCCGGAGAGTTGCGGGTGCGTTGTCAACCTGGGAAATTTGATACAATTGGTTTATTGGATAGGAT
>JAOCPS010742152.1:0-10422 GCA_025505425.1 Graphium colonna | reverse complement strand
TGACTGGTCTGGAAGAACTGTTTCCCTCTGCTGAGAACGCCATGTTTTCTAGACGTCAACTTGGCTTAATCTTCCAAGTGACCGAGGAACTGTACGACGCTCGATATGTCGACGCCGAGTATTCCGATCGAAGCTGTGGCAACCTGGGAAGTGTTCTTAAAGTGAGAAGAAACGGCAAAGGGTTTCTTTTGAGCGGTGAACGTGCAAACTTGTGTCTTCTGGGGATTGAATTGGACTAGATTTAGTCGACCCCAATCTGAGGTTTTGCTAAGCAAGACACAAGTTTGTTCCGGCACTTGTCGACGCGGTTCTGATAAATATTTGCCCAGCTGGTATAAAAGGTGTCTACATTACTGTCCTCTGCGCAACAAATCATTGGTATGCAGAAGGAACAGTGTGGGAGATAGCACGCAGCCTTGTGGAACACCAGCGTTCTTAGTCTTTGCGTCGGAGCATGCACCGTCGACAACGACCTTGATGCTCCGATCTGCAAGGAAGCTGGTTCCAGTCGCATAATTTCTCAGGTTGTCTGTAAGAAGATTTTGGAAAGAAGCGCTTTGTGCCATATCCGATCGAATGCCTTTGCTAAGTCCAAGCTAACCGCCAAAGCCTCCCCCTTGCTCTCAACTGCTTCCGCCCATCGATGGGTCAGGTACACAAGTAGATCACCAGCTGATCGATTTTTGCGGAATTGTCGGTCATTGTCGGTCATTGATTAGCTGGTGATCCTCTAGTAACTTTGGAGTACACGTCCTCAGCACAATAGCAGAAATTCTATCGGGCCCACTCGACTTATGGACATCAAGGGAGAAAAGCGCTTTACGCACTACTTTCAAGTAAAAGTGTATTTCACGCATGGAGTATTCACACCACGAGATGGTCGGCGGTGTGTTCCCCTCATCATCCAAAGTCGAGTTTGACGCAAAAATAATGTACAGAAGATCGGCTTTATCTATAGCGGTGTGGGCCAGCGAATCATCCCTGCTATGCATTGATGGTAAAGATGGCGGACAGAAGTTCTCTAGGACAGATTTAGCGAGCGACCAAAATACGCGAGTGCCCGAAGGTAGGCGAACTAGTCTCTTATCAATTCTGCCCATGTGCTCTGACTTTGCCGCGGCTAGGGCACTTTTGAAGGACTTAGAGGCAAAATTGTACACCTTTCTCAATGTACTGGTGTTTACATCGCAACACGCCGCCGCCGTGGCCCAGGCTCGATAGTATTCTTGCTTATAACGAGAAGCTAAATTACAGGAGCGACTGAACCATAGTCTTGACTTACCACCAATGGGGTCCACATGGAATGGAATATACATTTCCATACCCTGTAGCACCACATTGGTAATAGAATTGGTGACAGCATTTGGACCATCCAGTAAGAAGCAGATCTACCTCCGGGGATAGGATGCAAAGAAGGACCGCATCCCATCCCAATTTGCTGACCTGTAGTGCCATACACAACGCCGACCTGCATACAGCACCTCACTCCGGATCGAACGATGGTCGGAGGTTCCTAGAGGAGCGTCGATGAGATTTTATAATTGTCCGAGTGAGTGGTCAGCAGAAGGTCCAACATGTAAGGCATATGATCCAATACATCTGAAATTCGCGTAGGTCATGTAACCATCTGTGTCAGATCATAAGCCACGGCAAAGTCGTGAACAGATCTCACCGCATGATCGGTGGTGCGTGATCCGAGCCATTTAGCGTGGTGGGTGGGCGTTGAAATCGCCGAGAATCACGATCTTTGCGGAGGGGATTTGCTGCGACACGGAGTCTGTAGCCATTTGGACGTGGTCAATGAGTCGATCTGTTTCAGTATCACCGCTATGGGACCTGTTTAGGCACGCGTAGACGTGAGGGTGGTCGTCGCTATCAATGCGCATCCATTGTGTGGACAGGTCCCACCTTCAAGACTGCCGAGACGTCGTGAGGAGATATCCTATCTGACGTACAAATACACTCCTGCTCGGGACACAAATGAATGTTCCAGTTTGTACCCCGGGTAACCGAGATAGGAGGTGTCTGCCGGAGAGAATATCTGAGTCTCGGTTTAAAAGAGCAAGGACGGCCTTTCCGTCTCAAGGTGGTTGTGAATGGCATTTAGGTTTGAGTATAATCCCCTGATGTTACAGAAGTCCACAGCTAGGGTGGAAGGGGGTGCTGAAGTGTTCTTGCATCGTTTGCCTCGAACAGTAGAGAGCGGTAAGGTGCCCCCCGCCCCCCAGAATACGTGTGGCTACCTGAGCACCCACGCTCAGGCTGTACGCTAACTGGCCGTGGCTGCCAGTGGAGGATTCTCCAGAGTTTCTGGTACCTTCCTGGGGTAATTGCTCTTTGGTCTGTCATTGGAGGGAAGGGGAGGGGAATGGGCAACCGGCCACCTGCACTGACCGGCGTAATGCAGGAGCTCTCATAGAGCTCTCCTACTTCACGGCTGTGTCCATTGAGGTCGTGGTACTTACCCGGTCGAACCATGCTCTCGGCAGCAGCAGAAGCTACTGCTGGTTCTACCACTAAAAAAAACGTTGTTGAAACCCTTATGC
This sequence comes from Graphium colonna, assembly GCA_025505425.1. NCBI lineage: Eukaryota > Metazoa > Arthropoda > Insecta > Lepidoptera > Papilionidae > Graphium > Graphium colonna. The sequence goes on along the minus strand of JAOCPS010742152.1, from coordinate 7,876 downwards.
TTTCTTTATGACCAATGCTAATTAAATACTATTTTACACAAAATAGTGAAATCGACTTTAAATGCCTGATAAATAAATAATAAGCGAGCATCCTTTGGGCACACAGAGGCAACTGGACGTATTTGTTAAAGATTATTATAAAAACATGTTAAAATTAAATTTACATTAGAATGTGAAGAAAATTATCCTTTAAACTTCTTGGACTTATCTATAACTACAGACAATGACAAACACATTTTTGGAATCTTTCGCAAGCCGACATATACTGGTACCACTATATATGCATCGTCATGTCATCCTTGGCAACATAAACTCGCGGATTTTTATAGTTACATACATAAATTAAATTCTATTCCACTTAGCAATGTAAATTGTTAAAAAGAGTTAAGTAAAACTTTTCATAGTAAAAATTTCAAACTTTTCAAACGAGTCTTTAATTCTAGTAATTTGAAAATTGGAAAGTCCTTTACTTTCATCTGTCTTGCACATTTAAACATAATGTTGCAAAAGATGCTAACGACTCTTTTTATGAGATTGTTTAAAGTTGTTATAATAAAAGTGAAGTAAAAATAATAATAAAGAAATATATAAAAACTATTATAACACAAAACTTAAATTATGTAACAAGGAAAACTTTTATTAAGGTTTTCGACGTTGTAATACCTAATTAGTCTTAAAAACCTAGTAATTACATACATTAATTATACATTTTAGCAACAAGCTACGCATGCTTTACAGGCTCTTGTTGCTCACAACTATCATTTACGTCACACTTGACAAGTTGAAAAAGTAACTGAATCATTTTAGTGTTTTTTTAACTATTTAATGGAATGTCGCATAAGTTTATGGCTGCAGCATAATTATTTATATCCTTATTCTATTAACATTCACGTTAATAAAACCAAAATAACTACCTGTCCCTACGTATCTCCATGAAAGTGCCGACATCGACGATCAGTAATTATTTCAAATAATTATACGTACGTTATGGATCTGCTTTAAACCTTACCTTGATTGATCTGCTCTAAACCTCACTTTCACATTTATTTTCAGCAAATATATGGTGAAAATAAATGTGAAGGTAAGGTTTCAGCAAAAAATAAAAGCTTTTTTTTATTTAGTAACATTAGTTTGCCGTAATTTACTCCTTTCCAATACTTTTTATAATGTTTTGTTAAGTTAAAATAACGTGGTTACTTAAGCAGAATTTTATTTATGTAGAATAATTATGAATAAATTCAAACGGAAATATTTAATAAAAATATTATTTAATTAAAAAAAGTGATATAAATATACTAAACAAATTTGTTAAGTCATCGTTTTCACTTGAATGCCGTCCTCTATTTAAATACGTATGGATTTATATCCATTAAAATTTTCAACTAAAATATTCTTGATAGCACATTCAAAGAATGTGCATTAATAATTTTCTTAAACAGTCAAAATATTGTTTCATTCTATGTAAATATAGTTTAGTAATTTACTAAGAACAAATGTCAAGGGTAATGAGTTTTAAGATAATATTTAAAACAAATAATATTTTAACAAATATTTAAAAAAGTTACTTTACAATACTAAAATAATATCCAAGTCACTTTCAATATACCATAATGATTGTAGAGCTCCTTTGTTTTTTTTTTCTAGAGGATCTCATCACCGGATATAAAGTTGATGACAATGTGTACACCTAGAAAAATACCTTTTCAAACACAATAAGAATTTCACAAAATAGTTTACTTGGAGTTTTTGGGAAACGACATTATAAAATAAAAGATTTTGAGTCTGAATTGAGAAACCTTTCCTATTTTAAAGTCGTTTTTATATGGTCCTAAACACTTAGATGGGATTAAAGCTTTTCCAAATCATGCAGACTTCTACCTTGTAGTTTCTTACTTGGATTAATTGAATAATATTGTATCTCTCAGAGCAAGAGAAATAGAATTCCATGGTTTTCACGTGCTAAATGCAAGGTGGTATGTTCCGCTTAGTTATAATGTCCTGTTGGGAAAAATACTATGTTATTAAATCCCGTATATACTTTCGCGAAGGTAGACAGAGTGAGAGAAGTTATAGTAATCGAATTAATTCAGTAAGTACCAGATTGATATTGGAGTCGGTCACGCAGTCAGTGGTCATACGTGACCAATTTAATGTTGAGATAAAACACACCAACTGTTAAAGCATAAAAAATATTTTCTAATGTGATCGTTTAAAATTAAGATTTGAATGTTATTTCAACATTTTATAGTATTCTCAACTGACTTCAAAAGTAGGAGGTTCTCAATTCGAATGTATGTTTTTATTTATGTGTCTCAATTTCTCTAAAGGTTATTAACCGATTTCTAAAATTATATTATATCTGTAAGGATGTGATAACTAGGCCGTCCCATATATATGTATCATAAAAATCTCCTAGTTTCTTTTTCAAATTTAAATAAATTAAAAATTAACTAACGAACCTTTTTAATGCGTGTTAAACTATTTCAATAAAACTCAACGAATATAATGACGGCCTGGGACACCGACAGTAGTTTGGAATTTTTTGTGTGTTAATATCTGTCTACATAACTTATGAACCAATGTTCAAAATTCTTCATTTGTTTGAATGAGTATAGCAGGAAGGTAGCTTCATATAATTTTCATTAAAATAAAAATTGAAATTGAAATAATTAATAGATTAGTCATAACCCTTGGCTACTAAGGCGTTTGAAATCAGTTTCACTGTTTGCTGTAAAAAATAATCAAAATCCACATGTTTAACGTCAAATTCGTTTGCAGTAGAAACCATAGATATGTAGTAATAAATTTTGTAACAAAAAACTCAACATTAAATAATTGAAAAGTACAAAAGCACCTGTTAAATCTTATAAAAATTGAGCAGAGGTAGAATAGACAAATTGACACCGACAACACTGAATCATATGTATAATCATAATGTATGTATAACGTGCAATTTAATGGTAAGTAAGATTACTATAAAAATCTCGATGCTCTCACGGAATGTAGCCTGAGCTAGTCTTATATATTATACGCCTATAGTTTAAATAACATTTAATTAAAAATAATACTATGGGTGACGTCTACTCTAAAGGTCCATTCTAAATATTTGTTAAACCATATTCCATTTCATTAGAAACACAAGCCTTTTGTTTAACCGTGTTTAAACTCTGCAGGTTAAGTTGGTCTTTATGTGCGAAGTTTAATTGCTAAATTTACATACATATTCAAGAACAGGTGCTTATTTGTCGGCAATTGTACTTTCGCCGATAAGTTTTCGGCACTCGATTGCAGTCTGACTAAGTTAGTATTTAACTTACTTGAAGATTAACAACACATTCTGTCTTACTGATATCCATACTCTTTACCGTTTTCAGATAACTTTAAATATAACAATATCAATTGCTATTATTTAAAATATTTAATATGGTTTGAAAATTGTAGTAGTTACTATAAAATTAAATACAAACTGTTTAATAGTTTGTATATACTTTTATATTCTATTCATAAGTGTATTATGTTGTATCACTATTGAAACATCCTTCCTTACGTCTGCTTATGAATAGATTATATATACTTAGTAGTTAAAAGGTAATAACAATATAATTATCACATAAAAGTACTTTTCTTCCTATATCTTACATTTTTAAATTTAAAAGAAATAAAAACTATATTGTAATAACTGAAAACTTTGCTATGGCATGACCCTTGCAATGAACTAAAAAACCAAGAAGAATAATTGTACTTTATAAAAAAATCTCCGTCATCTCCGAAAAACAAGGATTTTTGATTAGGGGGAATATGGGGTCTCTTTTGAATGCACTTTTGGATAGTTTCTGAAGATGATTATGTATTTTTGACGTATTTTAATTGTTTACACTACTTTGACCTTTTGAATGTTATAGGTAAGTAAATTTGAACCAAAATGCTAAAGAATTGTTGAGTTAAAAACGATTGTATTGACAACTTGACTTTCAAGTTATCCAAAAAAGGTTTCGCCAAAGGCAAATAATTGAAATATATTTAATTTAACGTTAACAAATGTTAAATAAGTAATAACTTCTCACAGGTATTTATAAAATAAATACGTTGAGGTGTGAACATTATTAATTAATCCCTTGCTTATAAATCTTAAATCTAAATATTGTACCCTTTAAATAGTACAAGCTCAGGCATTCGTTTGTTTGATTCAATTTAAATTGAAGAAGAACTCCTCAAACTACGGTCCCGATGCTTAATTGGCAATGTCGTGCATCAATTTATATAGTCAGGTTAAATTTGCAAATTTATTTCCTGATACAATCAGCGGCTTTCCGTCTTCACTGTGACTGGCAAAGTTTAATTATTGTCAAATTTTGTTTTCCGCTTTTTATATTACTTATTGGCTCTTATTTCTATTTTAGCTATGTGATTAAATTCGAGAAATGTTACATATGTCGTAACTTTACATATTTCAAATAAATTCTGGTCAGACGTGTATTAGTTCATGTGAATAACAGATGTATTGTATTTTATCTATGCTGCGTGGTATACCGCTGATCAAAATATATCTGTTTGCATCAAATTTGTCTTATAAAAAAAACAAATTTATTGTTATATCCCCTCATAAAGCACTCGCAGAAAAATAAAGCAGAACTCTGTTTTCACGGTATTGGGTTCATATCATTCAGTTAAAATACATAAAATATAATTAACTTTTTAAAATATTTACATATAGAATGTTTTTTGTTTCTTTTTCTATTGTATTATCATGTTGATACAAACATTCTAATGTAGAATTTTTTTATTTCAATAACGTTTTTAAATTTAAAAAATCAAGATTTTACACGTAAGTGTCCGTCCCTTCAATTTTAAATTAACCGCGATTTAAAACTATTATTTTTGAACACTTTAAAAATAGTATAATTTGTTTAAATATGGAAAGGGTTGGCTATAGTAGGAAAGTACAACCACGCAATTTTATACAAGTATTTATAAAACTAAAAGAATCCGCCGTCGTATAAAATTCAATTGCTGTCCGTAATGTTGTTGTGAAATATATAACATTTTTTAATGTACTTAGAAATACATTTCGCGCAACAAAAACGAATCCCAACGGTCTTCCGGTGCCAATATTGACCCCAAAGCGGCCAAGTCCAGATTGTGGTCAGTGGCCCACGACCTACACCTTGGTATACGCAAGCGATCGTCTCACTAGCAATGGGAATACAAAAATAATTTATTGAATGTACAGCCTGAAAAAGCGTATTTCAATGCGAGAGAGTTGTCTGTGGTAATAAATTAGAATCTTGTTACTGCATAGTTAATATATTATCATATATAACATCCTCGAGTATTGAAAGTGACCTGTGTGTGTATATACAAAATTTCATCATGATCTGTTGGTCACTAAAGGCATGAAAGCTTTACAAACAATTAAAGTAAGGATTGAGACGAGGTAATAAAATATACTGTATCAATCTTGAAAATACAAAAATGCATGAATATTCGCTACGACTAAATTAAGTTCTTTTGTTCATAACAAACCAAATTTCACCAAGCACATACTTTTTCTTACAGCGAATAAAAAATTTTTTTGAAATGTTTTGTAAAACTTTTAAAATAGATAGGGCAGACTAAGCCTGTAGATGCTTTATCACTTATTGCATTGATGAAGCTTAACTTAAATTATTGATTGTTGTTCAATACATTTTTGAATAAATAATCGTGTCATTAGCTTATTATCAAATACGTGAATTATCTCATGAGTTATATGGCGAATAGAACTTTATCCATATCCAGTGCGATGTTTATAATAAAATAAGTTATATATTCAGGAGAACCTGTGTTTATTATTGTTATTAAAAGAAGCTATGCAAACCAATATCCACTCCAGCCGTTGCTACTAAGAATTTCAAAAAACGCGTTTTTCTTACCAAGTATAAAAATATTTAGTGTAGGTCGCAGCAGGAAAAACACTGGTACATTGGTTATCATTCCAAATGTAGTATTTTAGCCATTAACAAAGCCATTATTTAAAAGTAACACAGAAACGCTATTTCCGCTCCCGGACGCTTCTGCTGCCAAAAATCAGCTGTGAGCAAGTAATAACGCTTATATGTTTTACGCCTCTCATACATATTTGTTGTACTAAAAACAATTTTCATATTCTAATTTTTATATTTTATGTTCGCCGATGTAAATTTTGGGGATAGGCTGTTATTGGACGACTTCATTTTGCACATGTATTCATAAGAAACCTTTCTTTTTAATCTCACACAAAACATAACAACAACAATCACCATTATTTGTTTAAATCTGTAATAGTGTTTAAAAAGGTAATAATGAAATTATTAAATAGATTTATCAAAGGCCAAATGTTATAATAAGATTCAAGTGGTTTATATAGGACTTTCAGAGAGAGACTTGGCAAAACTCCCTAACATTTTCCAAGAAACATAAAAAAACATTTATTACTTTACGGTATTAATTCTCTTTTGCTTTGGTTTATTTATTTTATATTTTATACTTTATGCACAAAATTTGTACATGGGTGGACTTGCCCAATGGTATTATCTACCAGTCTACCGTTGGATGGTACAGAGAAAATCAGGTAAGTGCACATAGATATAATGAAACATTAGAATAATATTTAAATCCTAAGTATTCTTTTATATATACATATATAAAATGAAATACACAGATAATATTATTTACATAAACATAAATAAATACTTATAAAAATACTAAGCATAAATACTGCTAAGTATAATCATATCTTTACAGATTTCATAGTTTTGAACTAGAAAAAAAATATATTCCCCTCAATAAAAACTACGAGATAATAAAAATTACACAAAAGCAACAATGGATTAAACGTAAAGTATTAAATGGAAAATTTCTTTGCGTGAAATAGATGGCGCATAAACAATACGGACGACTGCACTAGATTTCATTTCAATACGCGTCATGCTACATAAAACACGTACCCGTTGCGCCAAAACCATGTTTTAGGACTTGTTAATTACAAGCTTGTTAACTACTTTTTTTAATACCTGGAATTCATTTTCAAAGTAATGTTTCCGAAATTAATTGCCAATTTTAAAATTATGAGTAAGCTAATTTTCTACTATCGTTTTAATTTGAGCGTTATTTAATCTGAAAATTGGCCACATTGAAAGTTTTCGTTACTACCAGTAACATATAATTTTTTTTTTCACAGTGTTAGTGATATATTTAAAAAGTACATATTGCATAACAATCTTTAAAAATGCAAAAGTGAATCATAGTCATTTATTAAACCGAATTTAAGAAAACTGGTAATTAAGAAGAAATATTCATAATAATTTTTAATAATTAAATAAAATTGGGATTCCGTTGAACACAAACACACACACACACACACATTAATTTACATTTCTGCCTTTCACACTGTCGTAAATGTTTTGTAATGGAGATTAGAAAGCCTAAAAGCAACGTGTATAAGGCGTAACTACCTGTTGGTTTGAAGGAGTACCGCATCGTGGCCTCTGGTCACGGCATAGCTCGTTAATTGAAAGGTCATAAAAAATTCCCTTCAATTCATAGTCCCCACTGGACTATTTTCAACCACAAGGTACAGGCGTTTCTTGCCACTTCCTGAGTAAGGCGAACACAAGTAATGTCAGTAGATATTTGAGAAACAAAAGTATGGTTACTTAAATTACATTTCTACAGTGGTTAGAGATAGGTTTTGTTTAAAAAAATAAAGTTTTAGAGAAAGGTTGGCATCGGCAAGGCATTTTGATTACTTTTAATTCAGATATTTGAATAATTGACATAAGAAACTTGTCCTTAGTGATGATTGAGTATGAGCAGGGGAAGAAAGATTCACAAAGAGTTAAGTCAAATAAGCAGAATT
>JAOCPS010742041.1:0-10423 GCA_025505425.1 Graphium colonna | reverse complement strand
GGCGTTTGACGTCGGTTTTCGTGATTTTCTGTGAACATACACTTGTATGTATGGAGATGATAGGAAGTGGAGAGATAATGAAATTTCGATAAAATTTTAATATAAACATCTTAACAACGTATCATGATAATATTTTATATACAAAGGCATAGGAGTGAATATATTTTTTTAAGTATTTCTATTACATGTAAAGAAATTAGCACATTCTATATATAAACTTTGCCTTTTCCCCAAATTTCTGCTCCGCTGTCAGCTAAATTTTTGTAAAAATACTTTGAAAGTTACACGCGTGATTAAAATTTTGTAATTTTATTAGACTACCTTTTCCCTCTTCATTGGGCCTTTATTACGTTTCTGTTTATTATAAACCGAATATGTATTGTTTTTTTTTAAATAGAATACTTCAAGCATTGTTTCATTACTCTAGCCCCAAAGTGATAAAGCTCGTATTACCTGTACAATAAACGTAAATGCATATATGTACAGAACAATGTTTATTATATTATGAAGCTGAAGAATTTCCTTGTTTCTTTGAACGGGGTAATCTCATGAACTTGTGGTCCTAATTGGAAAATTATTTTAGTGTTGAATAGCCCATTTCATCGTGCTAAGAACAATAGAAGCAGAGCATCGATAAAAAGTGTAGCATAAATGGAACAAATTGTGACAGTGACTTTCCTGCGGTGTCACTGTCATAAAGGACAGTGCCCATTTTTATTTGGGAAACCGTACCAAGTTGCATCAAGTTCCAACATGTCTGTTGAAGACTAGACTTATATTATCTACTACAGAAGTTCGAGAGTAGTTTGTTAAAGAGTAGATAGTAAGTTAAAGAGAACCCGGGTTTTGCAGGTATTTGATAAAATTGAAAAATTGATTCATAGAAAATAGCTTCGATTGCATTCTACATCTCTGTGACAGATGGCGTAAATGTCATGTAGGTAAAGCAAAATTCATAATTTTATAATTTAATTAAAAATCAAATCCAAAAAGCGTAATGTCGTAAGTAACTGTAAAAATAAATACTATTTAATTTTTACCTTAATGCATGATAATTTTTGGTACCACTTTTGAGTATTGTCCGTTGCCCCGTTTTCAGCAGCTAGTCATCAAAACAAATTATTTATTAGTATGATAGAATAGGAGTGCCTGCTGTATGTATGTGTTTACGTTGACCACCTACGTAGCCTAGTGGTATGGGCACTTGCTTTGTAAACAGGAGGTCGTGGGTTCATCCCACGGGGGGACAATGAGTTTGTGTTGTTGTTTCTTGGTTGGATTAGGGCAATGCGGGCTGATCACTCGATTGCCTGAGAAGAAAAATGATCCATGCGTCGGATGGGCATGTACAAAGTCGGCCTTGCATGTGATCTCTCTCCGATCATGTCGAATATCCGTCCCATCGGACTATGATAGTGAAGTAACATAGAGTGCACCTGTGCTTGCACGTACACTTGCACTATATTATCTCCTGCGCAGTTGGCTAATCTCAGATTAGATCGGCCACCGTGGCAGTAATTCAGTCAGGAGGACTTTACAGTTTACGTTGAAGACATGTCAATGATGGTCTAGGCAGACAGATGGGTAAAATTATCCCAACCTCCACCTTGGAATAATGCGGTCGTGACCATTAATTCCGGCTATTACTAGGAATTAGAAACGCGCAACTGATTCGTATGATCGGCCTTCATCTTAATTTATAACAATAAGTAGAGAAATTTTGTTCTAACAAAAATTTAACTGTTTAAAACATTTTGTTTACACAAAAAAAATGTTATGCATATATCAGTAATACATAAGTAATAAATTTGCAAAAATACAGCATCGAAGCTGAAAGCAAAAAAAAAACTTTTAAATTGCATATTGTACAAGTTTTTTTTATATAATATCAGCATTTTCGAGTACATATTGTTAACAAAAGAATAAAGCGCTCATGTTGTGCGTAATGTCAAAAAAGCAAACAAAATCTCTTTTTCCGATTTAAAATTATTAGTAAGATTTTTGAAGTCAGACATAACCCTTCTCCCGAGAGAAAGTAGAGTAGACCTAAGAGATCTGTAAAACTTTTTAATAACCAAGACCGTACTTAAGACTGCTAAGATTAAATTAACAACTTCATTGGCGCTCAAGATTCGAACTCGTTCCCTTAATTATACTGATTCAAAGGCGATCACGTGTACTACCTTGCTCTATCATGCATCCAAAAAAGAAATAGATACTTCTACTTTCACTTTTTAAACTAACATTCCATTTTTAGCTTTCTTATTTTTCTTTCTCGGCCACTTATAAAGAATTACAATGCAGATACATCTACGATATTTGGGTGTTTCTCTTCTATATCATTTTTAAATAATTTATATGGAAATCTCTGGGGTAAAGGAAAATATCGCGAGAAAACTTGCATATGTAAAAAAAAATATTCCTGAGATATGTGAAGTCTTCCGATCCGCACTGGGGCTATGTGGTGTATTATGTCCTATACCCTCTGACTAGAGGAGCCCTTTGCCCAGCAGCAGTGGGATAATTTGAAAATAGGCTGTTACATTACTTTTTACTTCTAAATGAGAAACTTCTTGTTTTCATTACTTGTTAGTTATTACTCATCTTCAACGTCTATATCTTCATTTCATACATGTTACTCTTAACAGTAAAAACATATTTAATTTTTGAGAATCAAACCTACTGCCTGTAAAAACCATCGCTTAGGAACATCAGATGACTCAACTGAAGCCACTGACCCGTTCCCGTAGTAGTGCATCGTACCTTACTCTCGACTAAAATTAACTTGACGGCTTGAACCCGTCTACCGTCAAGTAAACCGGTCGAACGGCTAACTGGACGTTCAATTATTGTTGCTAGCCGAGCCCCCGCCGCTTAACTTCTATACTTAGAACGAATGAGTTACGTGACTCCGTTGTTAAGTTACTTAACGTGTCTTAAAAATAGTTAAGTTGCGAGGTACTCTCACAGTTCTAACTAAGACTACCGTACTCACTTTATGTCGGATTCCAAAGAAAGCCAGATATTTCCGCACACATATTGTTAAGTTATTTAAAAAAAATTATAAACAACTAATTAAAGATACATATTCTTAAATATGCCGTAAATAGACGTAGTTAATAGTCAAGTTTTTTCTTAATTACATTTTTAGCTACTTTTATATAAATTTTTAAGTCTGGAATAGATGGCCTATTCTAGTCTAGGTAATTAAAATAAAATTATAACCAAGTATTATATGCGATGGAATGAAAACAGCGAGTAGCAATTACTGGGAATCCTGTAGATAATCGGTCCGAGAGCCGTGCCTTGGGGGAGGTCTATGTCTAATATTAAACTGCTCCAGATAGATGATGATGCGATAAGGATAGCTTAACGACTGTAGTTGTTCATAAACGTCCATCTATTTTAGACCTTAATAATTTCTGTTTGAACATATGTATAAATATTATACCAGTGGAAGCGACACTCTGATGCTTTTGTTATGTTAAAAACGATTGTTAGATATAAATTAAAGTATAAGACAAAAGAAGTTTTAGTTTAACAACTACTTATTTGTCACCGTAATAAAGCGTGTTTAGCTTGTAAGATTAACAGCTCATCTTTTCTCATTATGCCAAATGATCTAGTCTCTAAAGCTGGCGATATTGTGGTTCCAGGGAAGTTAAGGCGTAACATTTGGTGAAGTTTGCAAACTATTTATAAAATAACAAAAAGAAAAAAACTTGCTCAATTAGATGACCTAAATCAGAACCTTCATTATGAAAAATATGAGTACATCTGGTAACTGATCCAGAAGATGTGGAAAAAATAATACTTCTTATGTTATTTCTTTTTCATTTTTTATTTCTTTTGCTAGTTTGCTAGCACGGAATTGAAATAAGTTGTGTTTGTTCCAATTCCATGCTATCTGATAAACTAAACGTAACCGCTATAAATTTACATTAAAAAATATCTAGTGTTTTTTTAACTTCGAATTAATAGTAGATGCTGTTACGAAACATATTTATTCACGATTTATTATTACCATGGCCTCTGACGTAAAAACAAACCAACGTGTCGGAATTGGGTCACTCAAATCGGACGGCTAACATTTGCAAGGAAAATTTCACATAAATACACTGGCTACTGGAACTTTCTTCACGCAGTGTTTATTGACATCTATATTTGCAAATGTAACGTATAAATAAACGTACAAATATTCCTATCTTTAGTCTATCACACACACACATTACATTATTGACTGTAATATTATTATGTATACGCTTCTACAACTTCTGCTACTTCTACGATTCCGTTCTGTTCAACGTTCAAAATATAAAGTCTGTTAGTAAATTCAAAAATGTTAAAGGACGTTTGTGTGTTAAAAGATACTGTAATATCAATGATTATCTAAATGATAATACATCCTGGTAGTGAACTGCTGTACTTAAAAACATGTTTATGAACATACACAAAAAGGCCAGTCCCGCCGGGTTTCTTACGCCGGTTCTTCTCAGATCAGTGGCTTTACTTTCCGAACCGGTGGTGGTAATTTTGACAATCAATAAGCAAGTGTATAAACTTCAACATTGAATAGAGATATTTCCTTTCAATTTAGACGCTATAGCTTAATGGTAAGGATTCGAATCCTACTATCATACTATCCTAGTACAAGCCTAACCTAGTGGAATATTTGTGAAACATTAGTAAAATTTTAACTAATTTAATCGCAATAAAATATTAAACAATCATAGCAAACAGAGGTAACAGATGCCAGTTATTCTGTGTAGATGATATTTAGGTAATGTCTTGTTGGATTAGGAGCTGACCCGAAATAATTTGGGATTAGAAATAGAAAGGAGAAAGAAGAAGAATTTATAAGGCAGTTAATTTAATTTAAATAGAGCTTAATAACATGACATTATTGACAATTTTTAAAACGATTATAAATAATATTTTATTTGCACCTAGCATCAATAAAACAAATTATTAAAAATGACAAATCGTTTATAAATACGTAAGTTGATTTGTAAATTTTAAGACAAACTTTTCTGCAAGAAAAAGTTTTCAAAAGCATTGTCATAAAAAGTTTGACATGTATGTAAATGTTAAAAAAAAATAGAAATATTTTTAACTGCGAGTACATAATCAATCACAATAATATTTGTAAGTTTGTCCGTATAAATATATCCGAATTTATATATTTATAATTACTTTTTAAATTAGTGAAAATTAACAAAGTATAACAATTTCTACTTTTAAGATCAGCTCGATCAAAAAAAGAACAGAGATAGGAGGGTTATACGGAATTAAATATTTTTAATTATTCAATATATATTTTAAATATAAGTTATGGCACTACATAATAGTTTGTCGAGCACATTATAAAATTACATACGAACACTCGAAATATTTACATCAGTAAAAAATCGTAGTAAATTAAAAAAGTTGAAATTATTAATCTGGTAAAAAAGTTTAGAGTTTTCTGTCGATGGCTTTGTAGGAGTAAACTTTGAATTGTATTTGGGAACTGCTTGTTCCATTTCGCATTTTAAGAGGTTTACTAAAAATAATTTTAATAGTAAGGAACCACTAAAATTAGGGTTACCTTTTATTATCAGTGTATAAAATGCTGATCTGCACGATATGTTAGTCAAACTTAATGTCTTCTACATTATCTATTACGCTACATATGACGTTTGTTTTCTTAAACTATGAAATAAAAGAAAAATAGCAGAAAATTCGAATCATACAAATTCATAACACTGAAACCATTTATTGTTTTGGGGAATAAAGTATTACACGTTCCAAAACTTGTGATATTTACATTAAATAAATAACAAATAAGAAATTATTAAGCGACATATTATAATTCACATCATGTTATATTCCATTTGAATGTCAAACAATATTTTTTCCGAATTGGAAAAATATACAAAAAAACTCTTAAGATATTTGAAAACATAACAACAACAATAAGGAAAAAAATTAAAATATTGCCATAAGAAAGAACTCATTCATTACATAAAAGTTTTACAACAGTGCACTAAAAATTTCAGAGTACTAATTATGAAATAATATTCAGAGCATACATAAACTGTTTACTGCCCCATATAACAAACAAAAGGACATGTGTACAAACAAACGTGACTGACCTGCTTAAGAAACGATCGACAAGCAGACAAAAGGACACTTTTCACATACATATTTACACTTCACACTTCGAGAGCTTCGAAAGTAAACTTTACACTTCTAGCACCAACAACGGATTAAGAGATTTCGAGAGAATGAAAGATAGTCTCGATAGTGAAGGGCCCGCCGGCTTCGCAATTATCGATAGAAATGAAAGGTCGATTTGAGCAGCGGGCGCACGAAAAAATTGGGCGGCAATACTATATACTAGAGTTGTGCGCGAATGATTTGTCGATAGATTTGTTTTTTTGGCACGTATCCAAAAGTATTTTAATGATCCGTTGTTTAATAAATTTAAACGACACTATTTGCAGGTTTTTAATTTTATTTCAACGTACTTAAATTATGTTTATTTCAAAACACTTTAAAATAAAGTAACAATCTTCTATAGAGATGATAAGGATTTAGAAATATAGTGCTGTATTTCTATGACATACAAAAAACAAAATTACTCTTAATTTTTGCATGACAATTCATTATTATATAATACTTTTGGTAGTCTATACACGTTGAATTTCAGTTTAGATTTGTGAATGAAATCAGTTTCTTTTTATAATAGCATATTTTTTTTAGGTTTATGTACAAATCCTTGCAAAATTATTTGTGGATACAAAACCCTTTTCACTCAGTGACCTCTATCTAAGGTATCCAAAAAGTTGCGTTGCGACACACAATTTTTTGGATTTTGTGAGGGTCTGTTGGCGACGGAAATTCTCAACACCAGGTAAACCGTTTGCCCTGCTATCGAACCAGTGCTTCAATCAAGGTGAAAGGACACTGCCCATATTTATATGGAATACCGTATCAAGTTGCATAAAGTTCAAACTTTTTTTAGAGACTACACTTATTATAATAACTCCTACAGAAGTTCTATTAGTATAGAAAACCCGGGTTTCGATGATATTTTTTAAAATTGAAAAATCGGTCCATAGAAAATAATTTCTATTGCATTCTACATCTCTATGACCGATTTTATAAACGTCATGTATGTAAGATAAAAATCTTACTTTTATATTTGAAATTAAATTCCAAACTATATTTGAAATAAAATTAGATCTTGGTGCATGAGACTTTTTTTGACCATTTAAATATCTGTTTTTTGATATATATATAATAAATAATAAAATTTTCAGTTCAAGTAGAGTTGGTATCGTTTTCGATATATTTGTACATCGATATATCGACCTGTAAATCACTATGCCGTTGCGCAAGCGATGTCGACTTTCGCCATGCGCCGGCGCACTGTTACACCGCCAGAGACGGCGACCTTCATGTTCTTCTCATGTGGGGTCAGTTTATACTAGTTCCTTATACCTATTGTAAATATAACCAATTTCACGTGACACGTTGCGCCAAATCTTAACGGGGATTTTGCTAATATATTCCACTAGTGGCGCAGTGAATGGAAACTTCCGTGAGCTGTTATGTGGTGGGTTTGAATCTCGGTGGATTTTGTGTAGTGGCTATTTTTTTATTGGTTAGTTACAGTATATGTAAAAGTACTGATATACCGATAGAACTTATAAACCTTTGAGAAAAAAACTTGTTTTTTTCTTAGGTCTGTAACGTTAACTCGAACTTCTCTGATGGTCTACAGGTCAATTGGGAGCGGTCGAACGAACGAATGAAAACGGCGAATCTGATGGTAAGCGATCTCGTAGCCCATAAAGACACGCAGCATCCGGAGAGTCGTAAGTGCGATGTCAATCTAGAAAAATTAAATAGAAAAGTCGAGATTAAGGATTTGGAGGAAAAAGAAGTGTGAAAAGAAATGGGCAGCAATGGCCACTTGCTACATTATTAAAATGCACTTGGAATTTCATTCTTATACCATTGTTTGTGATGGTTTTAAAGGTCTTAGTGAACTCTCTTATACTGTATCTGTATACTCTTCTTAATAGTGGTATCGATCCAAGAACCACGGCTTCGCAAAACCTGGCGCAAAATATTTTCTCTTTTTCCTCATCCGTTGAGGTGACCGAACTCGGACTATTTTTAAGATTGGCAACACATCTGAAATCCCACTGATGGAGTACATAACTCAGCTATTTTCTCAATTCATTATATTTACTACAATTTCGTTACATATTACAAGCTTTTATTGAAGCCAGAAGAATATGCTAGACGAGTTTGATCCTTCAAGAAAAAAAATATGCATGAAATACATGGATGGATTACGGCTCAAACGAGTCGGTCATAACTATTTAGGTAGGAGACTAAAAAAGTTTTTAATTAAAAAAAATACCTGTCACTTTCGTGTGTCATAGTAATAATAAAAAGAACGTTGTGATAGAATTTTTGATAAAGATTTTGAGCTTCTTGTAATCATAAGGTTCTTAGGGTTCTCAGAGCTGACGGTTCACCTGATGTCAAGCAATCAGATCGCCCATGGACACACACATCATCACAAGAGTCGCAAGTGCGTTGTCAACCTGGGAATTGGATGGAATAGGTTTATTGGATAGATGGAGTCGGGATTAGAGGTTTGGAGGGGAAATGAGTGGGAAAAAAGGGTAGAAATAGCCATGTAGCAAAACCCAAAAGCCGTGCATACTTTATTTTATGCAGACTTTGTAAAGGGCTGTTGTTGAAATGCAGCAAAAGCTGTGTAAAGACTTTGTGCTCTACCACGTATATAAAGGAATATCCTTACTTATAACACACCTGATAAAATTGTTACTTGGCGATCTCTGTACATTAAATAATAAAATATTTAATAGTCTATATCAGCAACCGAAGCCAAAGGTTTTTTTCTGATTTTTTGTTGTTTGCTCAGGCTACAGATATTTTCAAAATTAAATTGTCTAAGAAAGTTTGTCAGGTCCAGTATCTACAGACCAATTAAACCTAAAACTCGAAAATTCTAAACCTACCCGGTTTCAACCCAGGACCGGTTTGCTCCGAGCTGGACGTTTCGTAACCTAGCAACACCAATAGACAAAACACCAATGACATTGACTTTGCATTGCCTTGGCATTTTGCCAAGCTTGGCGTAACAGCGAAATATTTCACTGCGTACCGCTTGGCATATTTTTGTTTGTTTCAAATTACGAGTAGTTTTACATTCATATGCATCATGACGTTGTCTGTCTGTCGGTCCGTTGTTCGCTTGCCAACAAATTGCTAACGAAGGTCTGATTTATTTTTTTAAGAATTCAAATGTTTTTTTTGTCCAGGAAGTAACGTCTGGCGATATGTCTGTCAATGTTTCAACTTATTTAAGCTGCGTTTTTAATCCTGAAATCTGAGCTGCGTTTTAGTACTTAAATATGTAATAAATTCTAATAAAGAAAATATATAATTTAAACAAGCTTTTATAGTGGTATAGTGCTAAACGAGACAAATCAAACGAGTCTAATCTCGATTGGTTTGCGTCGTTTCATTAGAAAGTACCTTTGGCCACCTTCCAGCTTCATTATCAGATGAGCTCCAAGTCATCATAATATTGTATTGTCACGTTATATGCATATACTAAGTGGGTCAAATTAAACTTGCATGATTTGATTACAGATGCACAGACAACGGAACAGGTGAAACTAAATAAAAGGTTGTAAAAGGAATTTGGTATTTACCAATCCGGTAATACGAGTAGAGTGGCGGCCCGAGCTGAGGCTTCTCCGGGAGCCCTCGAGCTTAGCCACTCATAAACGAGGTTTCGGCCCTGAGCGCCACCGGCCACCTCAAGCCCGTCAGAACTACAGAAGCTTTTTGGCTAATAGAGATGATGGCCATGCCAACAAAAAAAAAAAAGAAAATTGGTATTTGTGAAAAGGTTATCATATCTGTAATCGCAAGCATAAAAGGGACATTTAAAGCATCTATCACAATTTAAGCTTATTTATGCTAGGCATGTTCCCGCCATGTGCGGGTTATACCTACTACGTCGAGTAACCTGATCATTGGAGCAAGCTGTTATGCTTTACCGGCTAGACTCTTCCAGAAATCCTTGTTATTTAAAACAAAAAAAAAACTACCTATTTGCCATTCTGCCCTTATTATACGACAAACGTCTTGTGTTGCATGACACTTTTAAATACATAAATTACACAAATACAGACACTCAGATCCGAAATAATTGGGGAATCGAACTCCACGACCTCGAATGCCGTTGCCAACGTCTTTGTTTCGTACCTTATTTTGGAGCTGTCAGTGTAAATATGAATGTGATATACTGTACGTCTATCATATCTTCGCAACGTTTTTTAAGATCGTGAGTGGGTAATTGAGCTTTAGGTTCATTAATTGTATTCAC
>JAOCPS010741930.1:0-10424 GCA_025505425.1 Graphium colonna | reverse complement strand
CGAAAAAATTATACCCTTCTCAAATAACACTACCATCGAAACGACCGCTATAACCTGTTTAAACAACGATCTTCAGATGCGAAATAGTCAGCACCCCCCTAAATTGCTTTAGCGCCCCCCTAAATTGCTTCAGCGCCCCCCTAAATTGCTTCAGCGCCTCCCTAAATTGCTTCAGCGCCCCACTAAATTGCTTCAGCGCCCCACTAAATTGCTTCAGCGCCCCCCTAAACCCCAGGGGTTCCTAGAGGAAGTTCCCACTTAGGGAGCCACTGTTCTAGACAAATAAATTACCTATAGAGTTGCTATAACTTTCAGAAACAAACATTTCTTTATCATTATAAAATGGAAATCGATGGGACAGGACCTACACATTAAACCACTGAGACCATGCTTTGTAAAATTTTGTCCTGTATTTTCTTTCCTGTTTAAAATTTCCTATGAAGTATTGATTCGGCTATGAATATGTCGTCTGCTAATCAGTGATGTACACATAATCTATGCATTGCCTCGTTCTCATAGGATCTCTGTCTTAAATTAAATTTTCACTAACAAATATGTTTTTTTTTCGGTACACAGGACCCCTAGGCAGTTACCTACTCTTCAACACACATTTCAACATTAAATCCTTCCCCTGAATTTTAATGAGCTTTCTGCTATCGTGTTTTTATTTATTATTCTCCCTGCAAGTGTATTAAAATACAATTTCTAATATATTTTAACGTTGTTTTATTATGAAAAAGAGTGGCATAATATGTTTTTTATATTTGTAGGACATCGGTCAACAGCTGCATAATATTTCAAATGACACTGGTACTTCCGATTTGACTCAGTTAGCAAACGAGGTAGAGCATCACTTCTCAAAACTGATGTCCGTCATTCAGGCACAAAAAGAAGAAATAACCAACAAAGTCATTTCACTAAAAAAAGCTGAAAAAGAATCATTAGAAAAGGCAAAGAGTACAGTAGCTGATTCAATTGCAAAATCGAAATCTGTTGTCAATGCCATAAATAAATCATTGAGCGTTGATAAAATGAAACAGGTAAATCTTTGTAACCATTTTTTTTTTAAAAATTATATTTGGGTTCTTTAACAGCAACATTGTGTATATTTTTTTATTAGTATTTACATAAAGTTATTTTTAAAAAATAAGATTTTGTTTTCAGGCAAATATGTCGGCACTTTTAGAGGATGCTAAGAAGGTTGTCGGCAGTCCATGGTATTTAAACAGAAATAGGATTCCAATAAAGTATGAAAATAATTATATTAAATTATATTCTTCTCGAATTTCCATTTTTAATCTTCCTCAAAATGTTGCCAATGAAGCAGGTTTTTTTTGTATTAAATATAATGAATTAATAGCTGTCTAAATAAATATAAATTAAAACGAATATGCAACTCGAAGAAGTAAAGTAATTTCAAACGAAACTTGTTACAGTTTGGTTGTTAACGAAGAAGTGTACAACCTAATCAATGAATACATTAGCTTGGACGGCGACAGTAACGGTACATATG
Organism: Graphium colonna; assembly: GCA_025505425.1. Taxonomy (NCBI): domain Eukaryota; kingdom Metazoa; phylum Arthropoda; class Insecta; order Lepidoptera; family Papilionidae; genus Graphium; species Graphium colonna. Next base: position 8,911 of record JAOCPS010741930.1, on the reverse strand, counting down.
AACTTCTTTCAACTGAAGAACTAGATTCTAGTATTGAAGTACCACCACCACCACCAGCCCCTGTATATCCCCCAGAACTACCTAAGGGTGAGAAATTTCAAATTCTTTTCAGACATCTTAAAAAGAAAGCATTAGTTATTCAGTAATAGGCTTGTAAAATGCAGATGTAATACATATACTTCGCATATTTCTTACTTATATATTAAATTCACCTTTGATAAATAAACATATATACAGGGTGACTGGTGAATGACCTTCAATATTCAAAGACGTTATATGTGAAGATCTTATATGAATTATAAATGTAATATTATAAGTAAATATTAATTGACCACTGAATAAACATAGTCGAATGTTCCGTAATCATTAACGAAACCCATGTGCGGATTAAAGGGGCAATGAACTGCGCCAGCTGGCTATCTGTTTGTTGCCGGCATCGTATCCACGCTTCATCTATTAATTTGAACTTTGCCCCTAATTTTATTGCATAAATATAATAACAATCGAGTACCGAGTGCTATCTTTTGATATCAATGGTGACTCGCCAGTCACCGAGTTTTATGCAATTTTAATATTACCTGCAATTAGACGAAATAGCCCATGTTACAGTAGATTTAATAATTTGGTCTTGTCATATTAATATATGAAATTTACAACCCAAAAACTAAAACTAATAATTTGAACCAGTTTTATAGAGATTGATTTCATAACCAAAACTATAGACGATTAATTTACTTTTATTAAAGCTCTACTAAGATTACTAACTATTATTTAAATTTTAGACGTTCGACAGAAGAACAAGCCTAAGATGGAAAAGGAAAAGGAACCTCCTAAATCGCAACCATTTCATAAGGAAGCACCGACGTATCGAAGCAAGAGTGGTTCTGTATCATCGCTCAATAGTGATTCATCCTACAAGAGCAACAGTAATACAAATTACAGAGGTAAAGTTTTATTTAAAAATTTAAAATCATTTTTATTTAGATTAAACTACTTTTGATATTAGGCTGTTAAAAACCTCAGTCCTACTCGTTACCACAAATACTGCAAAACGTTTACATATTTTTAGGTCTTAACTAACTTGTAACTATTATTGTTGGAATAATTACTATGAAGAGACTCTTATTTTAATGTGACAACATTAAAATAAGAGTGCCATAGAGTTGACAATAATTATCATGACTCTTACTTTTTTTTTTAGTATGTTATCTACATTTTACAAACAGATCATTAAAATTATTTACAGATGATAGATATCAAAAGCCCATAGTACAGCCAGTTTCACCGTTTCCGGAAAGCCAGTACCCAAAACAACTGCTAGCAGGTAGACACTTTGCATTATATAAAATTTTTAAAAGTTCTTTTCTTTTAAGGGAACACTTTCTACGTTGTCTGTCTGTCCGCCAAGACTCCAAGTTCCTGAGTGGAGGTACAACTTTTTCTCAAGAACTTGTAATGATATAAAGTTTAAACTATTAGGTTCAACTACCAAATACTGATATCTACAGTCTCTTAGAGATATAATAAATCAACCTTCTGAGTCTACGCAATCAAAAGATTCGCACAGTGAATCAAAACATATAGGGTACCTTCCGTTGACCTAAAATCATAAAAATCAGCAAGCAGTCTTATGGAACAAGTAAAAAAAATCACGTGAATTAGACACGCACTTGATTGTTTTTTTCATTATCAGTGTCTATAGTAAATTCAGTTTTGTATGATGTTTCCGTAACTTTCCGGTACAAGCCCGAGCTTTACAAACAACAATTTATAGGACAACATCGATGAGTTGTTAGTGAGGCAACTTTTGGGTAGTACGCACAAAAGTTGCCTCAACAGAAGAAAAATCGATAAGTCAGATGGACAATAACCGAAGTCGGTATTATTCTAAAGTCCGGTATTAAAATATATACATTCATCAATTATTTAAAGATATATATTAGATAATAAGTAGATTGATACATCTGTTAGCCTTATATATATTTAAATAACAATTGAAGGTACATATTTCTTATGCCGGATCTCGTTCTATAACGGTATGTAGCAATATCTTATTAAAGGCATCACTATTACTAGTATTTTGACAGGATAACTGAAACTACACAAAAAATGTTTCAAGTACTAAACAAGTCAGAGAAAAAATTCTAGCTACTGCAGTCACCAACCCGCTTGCTTAGCAGGGTGTTTAAGGCAATATTCCCCCCAATGAGGACCAACTTTAATATAAGACCCTCAGTTGCTGGTAGTCGCGTCATTCTTGACCACGGTAGGAGTAGAGTAAAGTAGAGGCATTCGGCTACGGGAGCACAAATGCTGGTAAACTTCCTCGAGACTCGGAGGCTATTTCTAATGAACACTTATTACCAGAAAAAACCCCAAAGTAAGTGAAAGTCAGACGAAAGTCGAAGCTCACAACCGAGACCTCTGAGTCTCGTTTCTGAGTTCGAGCTTCGACTCTACTCTACTCTTCGACTTCGGAGATGATGAAGAGGCGAAATATGGGAAATGACACATCTACTGTGCGTCAGGTAATTTATGGGAAGGTTTAAAGTTTGATAAGGCGAAACTTAAGACGAGTGAATACCAAAAGTAATGAGGATATAATAGTACTGAACAGGGGCTCAAAAGTCTTTGCTAAGTTTCAAACATCCTGTTGTGACCCGACAAAACTTATAACAGTGCAGGTAAGTACCGTTACTTCTAAGTCAGAGATTCTAGCTGAAGTCGAAAACTTCAACGGGAAACTGTATTCTTCCGAAACACCTCGACCATCAACTCATATACACCGCGTGGATGATCCTCGAGCCGGATTTATACGCCACCTAACAGACGAGCTTCCCGACATCGACACGGGCAAGATCAGTTTATCCCTCCGACAACTCGCGAACAACAAAGCTCCGGGGGAGGGCGGCATAACATCAGAGCTATTGAAAACAGGAGGCACATCTGTTTTAGTGCAGCTAGTTAAGCTCTTCAATTCCGTACACCACAACGGCATTACACCGTAGGCATGGGGGCAAGGATGTTGTTGTTTTGTTTCTTAAAAAGGGGGATAAGACACTACTGATAAACTGTCGCTCTTTAACAATTCTGAGCCATATATATACGTTATTCACGAGGGTTACAACGAATCGTCTTGTTTAAAAATTCGAAGACTTCCAGCCCTTAGAGCAGGTTGGGTTTCGAACAGGTTTCAGCATAGTAGACCATATAGACACACTTAGGCAAATAATCTAAAAGACCAAGGAATACAACCAGCCTCTACGCCTAGCGTAAGTGGACTACAAAAAAGCCTTCGATACCATCGAGACCTGGGCTGTTCTACAATCAATGCAGAGATGCCAAATTGACGGTGGATATATTCAAGTGTTGGGACGTCTATACGAGACCTCAACGATGTCCGTCCAATTACAGACTCAGAGCTCAAGATCTATCCAGTTACATCGTGGGGTAAGACGGTGATGTAATTTCACCGAAACTGTTTACCAATGCTTTGGGGGACGTGTCCAACACGTTCGATTGCAACAACGACATTCGGGAAGTTACGACATTTTCTTAAGTCGTCGATACCACAATCCCTTAAGTCTAAAGTATTTAACCAGTATGACCTATGGAGACAAAACGGGCGCTCACCGTGGGGCTGGTCCACAAACACAATGCTCAGAGAGCAGTGGAGAGCGCAATGCTCTCGATTTCTCTGGCAGACAAAATTCTAAACGAAATGATTTGCCAGAGAACTAACTGACATTGCGCGCAGAATTAACACACTGAAGTGGATGTAGGCCGGCCATGTCTCCAGACTTACAAATAGTCGGTGGAGACGACACCTGTTAGAGTGAAGATCGTGGCTAAGTAAGCGTATTGTAGTCATGCAGCACTATGGACTGACGACTTAAGAAAGGTGCCGGGTAGCGGATGGATGCGGACTGCCCAGGATTAGGATAGTTGGCACCTCTTGGGGGAGGCTTACGTCCAGTAGTGGACTGCAGTAGGCTGACGATAACATTGGGTAAACTAGATTAATGAAGTTTGCTAAAATAATGTATTCTTTGTTTCAGGTGGTCAAGAACTGGTTTATATATCGCATATAGTGACTCCTCACAACTTTTTCGTACAAAGAGCTTGCCACCAATCCATGGTTGAGGAAATCCTGAAAGAATTTCGCAATGCCGTCTCCTTGCCCAAACCATCTATAGCTCACATATCGGAAGGTATTTTTATTTACTATCTATTAAAACGTTTAATCGTGTTTTTTTTTAATTGTATTATGGGTGTATTTAAATTAACCATTTATTATTATTATAGCAGTGGTAATTGATAGTTATTTAAATGTCTTAAAGGTTGCATAAAAATGCAAAATTTATTTTTAAATTACTAAAAGCTCCCAAGATTTTAGTGGTTTGCCTGGCAACATAACTATAAAAACTATTAAAATGAATTAACTTAATCAAAATATAAAGCAAAACTTAAAAAAAATAAAAATCCAATATAGTATTAAAAACACTGTTTTCGAGTAAACGTAGGCAAATCTTAAATTATTACATTTCGCTATTTTGACTTAATTCATTCACCCTCATTTTAATTGTAAACAGAGGCTATTTCGTAAGTCGACATGTGGTGGTGGTGGATGGGTGTTGAATTTTGGCATACGGGTGTAATTTTCGTTTACTAATCAAGCCAACCTATTTTCTTCAGGAATCCCAATAGACCTTCAGATTGCTTAGACCTTGGAATACTGAGTACGGGGTCTCTGTGCATTGCAGCAGTTGATACGCGGCCGTCTCCTCATTCTCCATGCAGGCTCAATTGAACAAATGTTTATTAAAGGCATCATGTCCTTTGATTATGCTGGATATCAGCTGTAGTGGGGGTTTATGATTTTTTTTTGGATAAGCAATGGCAAACTTGGGGTAGATTGTATTGTTTTTAACCTAAGTAAGATGTTGGCATAAGTTTAAATTCCACTATAGAGTGAAGCTCCTCATCCATACCTCACTTAATAGTTTCTTCTGTCATTTGTATACTAGTTCCGTGGTAATAAGATTGTTGCTTAAGGCTTGTAGTACTGCCGTTCTGTCTGAGAGGATTCGGATCCGCTAATATTCTACCTTTCTGGCCATGATAGCAGTAACTGCCCACCACAAAATATTCTGCTTGTAGTGAATGGCTAGTAGTGGTGATATTCTTATCTCAGAAAATTCTGGACTTTGAATCAGATTTTACTTTGGACCCATCCGTAAATATTCTATATTCTTTTGGATTTAGGACTTCGTCATTGTCATCCTCATAAAGATGTATCTTGTACTTTTTGTTAAAGATATACCTTATTAAGATCCTGTCATTTAACTAATCACACACTATTATGGTAAGAGGCGAGCGAAAAAGTGGGCTAAATAAAAATATGCTAATAGTTTAAATAAATCAAAAAATGAAATCAAGTAAAAATATGTAATTTTATTTTCCACCAGGAAAATTCTACTTGGTGTTCAACAAAGCCGACAACTTTTGGCTGAGGTGTCGAGTAGTTAGCATCGATAGAACGAATATAAACAAACCACTATACCACGTGTTTTGTATCGACTTTGGGAGTACAGAAGTTGTTCAAATTGATAAGTATGAATCTCTTATATGTTGGGATTTTAATAGATATTTAATTTGTACTAGAAGAAATAATTTAATATTCAAGCATCATTGCTACTTTAATTTAAAGCACTTGACTAGAAAGATTCCATTGCTTTGCATACAAAGCAAGCAAAAAAGAAAACACCCTTGTATTTTGGGCTTGTCACATAGCTATTCCTACCTTCTTTTATCCTTATGTTCTCACTCTTCATTCCAATGTTCTTCCCATTTCAAAGTTGGTAACGCATCGACGACTTTTCGGAGGGACTGGGTGATGGTTATAATTTAATATCACGTTATCAGAAAATAAAACAACTATACGAATTTTATTGTGTTCATTTAATTTTAAATCACAGATCTTTCCAAACGTTTATGTGTCAGGTTAAGGTAGCTATTATCAATTTTCTTATCATTTAAAATTTCAGTGCTATATAATGTAAAAATATAAGTATTTAAAAACTATTTATTATATAAAATACTTAAAAAAGAATTCCTCGTCAGGTTACGTCTTCTTCCACCAGCGAGGGTGCAATCTCCCTTCCCCTTGGCAATCAACTGTTCCCTCACAAATTGCGAACCGGTGACTGGTGCGTGGACGACCGACGACGCTTTGCTCATACAGAATATAACCGATAAGTATGTAAATTCTCATATTTATTTCTTTTATATTATTATTTATTATTTTATATTATTTATTTGACGAAGTTAAAAATATTTACTTTAGGATTTTTTTTTGTCATCATAGTTGAACACTTGAAAGTTAATCTTTTAAATCAAAATATAGCTTTAAGACTACAAGTATTAATTATACAAATTGAACTAATTACATATGAATATATTCTATGGTGATGCCAAGAACCTATCTTGAATAAACCTTGATGGGAACTAAAAGAAAGGCCTTACTATACTTATCCATACTTTTTTTAGAGCTTGGTAGATTTAGTTTGAAATAGGAATATATGCATAAATAATAATTTAATTCTTATTTAATCTTCTAATTATACACAGAGTGATTGGTGGTGAGTTACGATATTAAAAGAGAGCACTTGATACTCCATTGTCATCATATTTGTGTAATAAAATTAGGGGCATAGTTCTAGCCCAAATTTTCCAATAAATGAATAAGGTGTGGCGGCTGTGATGAGTAGTTACGCGGGAGGCCGTCGACCCCCTCCTGCGCCTTCCGTCTCGTTCTTGCCAAGCCGTATCCGCTCGGATGAGCATGAATTACGTAATAATTTTTTCAACTTCAGATTATGTTTACTCAGTTTTAAATCAATATTTATTTTTGTTAATATTTTTATCCTTCATGTATGATCCCCAGTCAGTCTGTATATAAAGTGCAATCGTGCTTTTAATTTTGTTAGCCTGATCATGTTGTAAATATATTTGTACAAACGCAGCAAGCAGGCGGTGATGCACATCCACCGCGTCCGCTCCACGTCCAACTACAGCGTGAGCATCGAGTGTGACGTCACCACCTTCGAGGCGGCAGTGAGCCTGTCGCACGCGCTCGTCTTCCACGGCAGGGCGCGTATGCCTAACCCGAGACTGCCGGTGCGTATGGAAAACCTTGTTTGTGTGTGTGTGTTATACAAAGTATACACAACCGCCACACTTCATTCATTTCTTAAAAAAATTGTGCTGGGCATAGATTTGCCCCTAATTTTATTACAAAAATATGATGACAATCGAATACCAAATGCTCTCCTTTAGTATCGTAGGTGATTCACCAATCAATCTATATACGTTAAGAAAGGAACCGCAAATCGCTTCAGTTGTTCGTTTTTTTTTCCAAAAACAATCATATTTAAGTCCATCTCTAAGGCTACTGAGTTATTACAATTTTCTCTGAATTTATTGCCGATACCTGCGGTTTCACCAAGAAATTTTCACAGTTTTTGCAACATTTCATTGACGCTCCACTCCTATTGTTCATAACGTGATGTTACATAGCTTAAAGCCTTCCTTGATAAATATTTTTTTTTATCGAACACAAAAATATTTTTTTAATTCGGACTAGTAGTTCCTGACATTACCGCGCTCACCCAAATAAACAAACAAACACTTCAGCCTTATAATATTAGTATGGATTTTTTTTAAAAATGATAGCCATGCATTTGTATATCGTGGAAATTATGTTAAATTAACTAAAATGACCATGCCCCGTACGCCATTGTCATGAATACCTGACCGCTAGTGATTTGAATTAGTAGTTATGTAAGAGTAATGTACAATATATTGTATCGTTTTATGAATAATTGTTATTTTAATAATTTAAGTGTTTATGTAAATATCTCAATAACAAAAGAGTATACCATCAGTAACATAAAATCAAAAAGTGTAATAATATACAAAGAAAATCATTATAAATTTATTTTGTTAGTTATGTTACTAATATTTTGTCATATTAATGTGTAAACAGTAAACGCTCTATACATATAAGCAACCTCTCTCTAAGCAACATTCTTTATAACAAACCTCTATTTAAGTAACTTTTATTAATTTAACAATTATATATGAGCAAAAATTTTTTTGAGCTAAATATTTGAGTTAAATTTAGGCCAATTCAGAAGTACAATCAGCTGTCCACAACAACATAACCTCAAACTGTAAAAAATCTGTTATTGGAATATCAATGTTTGGTACTACCAATATTGGAGTGAATTTCTTTTAAATAGAATACTTATTTGAGTTCTGGTAATTAATAAAATACTTAATATTTTTGTGCTTTAAATTCAACGATTTTTTATGTCTTGATTTCTATTACAGACCTACTAGAGTAAATTCCATGCTGAAGTAAGCAGTGTCTTTGTGCAAAATTTTCTTTTGTGTTTTTTGTGTCTATAACGTGTCTGTGTGTGCATAAATAAATAAATTATTTAAATATAAATCAGAATAAAATAGGACATTGAAAATGGTAAGAAAACAAAAAACATTTGTAACGAATATAAAGTTAGTAAATCTACAATAAGTAGAGTAAAATAAAATAAAAAAAAATTAGAACAATATGCATCCAAAACGTATGTGAATCAAAGTAAGATTAAACGAATTAAAACAATAAAATATCGTGAAATCGACGATACAATGTTTTCTTACTTCTTGTAGCGGCGAAAATTAAACGATATAGTTCCAAACGAAATGATAAGTTTGTTATTTCGAACACGAAATACTATTTGACACTCTAGTCAGTCGACTAGGATCTAGTCTTAATCATAATCATAATCATAATTTTTATTTGCTATTGAACAGAGTGATGTAACAGGATGAAAATATACAATTTTGAGCT
>JAOCPS010741819.1:0-10424 GCA_025505425.1 Graphium colonna | reverse complement strand
GTCGGGTGATAAAATTTAAAAATAAATCGCGATAAAATCCGTAAAGTTGTTTAATTTAAAATGTCAAATATTCGCGTAAGTCTTAGAAATAATATTATTGATAGTTTGTTTATGAGGACGTGATGTGACCTTTAACTAAATTACTTTCCCGTAACTCATATATTATCCAATTTGAGGTGATATTTGCTTTACTCGTATGTTGATATATGTAGGAATATCAATATTTTACTGTATTTAAATATTCATGTAGACATTAGCACGTACATTGCCAATATATTTACGTTGGAATAAAATTAAGTACGTACGTATTCGCGTTAAAATAAAAAAAGTGTTTTTTTATTAAAATATGCTGTACTTGCTCTAAACAGTATTTCTAACTGCCCTCGTTGCTCTGCGGTACGAGCCCTTGCTTTACAAACCGAAGGTCGGATCGAATCCTACGGGGGGATAATTTTGTCTTGTTTTTTGTTAGTGCAATGCAAGCTGACCATCCGATTGCCTGAATGGCCATGCCTTTCATAGCTTTTGCTGCTCTTATACGTGCTTGCTTATAAAATAAAGTATATATGACTTTCTAGGATGCTCGATGACCATTCCTACCCCTTCCTCTCCGAATCCCTAATATGTTCCCGACCTATCACATCGACTTATTTTATCCAATTTCCTAGGTTGACAACGCACACGTAACCCTTCGAATGTTGTGTGTCCATGGGCGACGGGATTGCGTTGGCTGTCCATCCCATCGGGTGATAGTTAAGGATCAGGGAATGGCGGCTGTGGGCATAATTCAGAAAGGAGTATTTACTCAATTTTTAAAATTAAAAAAATTAAAAAGTCCTACGTACTGTACTCGTAGTGTAGTGGGTAGTAAGTACAGTACGGAGGTCATTTTTATTTAGTAGCTCCTTATTATATACCCATGAAATAACGTTTGAAAAAAGCTCCAGCTTGACAGCTAAGCAGCTCGAGAAATTTCGAAAGTTGGGTTCAATATAAATCAGCTATTTTCTTTGCATATCAAATTGGAATTTGTTAGAACTGTGACGTATAATAATGAAAATAAAATAGGTTTCATATATGCATAAGCGACACAAAAGAAAATAAGTCCAACGGAAAAACGGTTATTTAAGATGTGTGTCGTACTGTTTAGATATCATTTGGGACCTTGGACAGATTTAATCAAAAGAAACAGGCGCCATAAAAGCAATAAGGAAAATACAGCGTCGCAAACAGCTCTAAGGGAAAATGGGAAATGGGGCCAACAAAACTATCCCTTAATCCTTGAATACGTTTTTATTTGATCAAATAAGGATCATAACATCCTTTCACAGCTTTTGCTGCCCTTCTACGGCCACGGTCGTCCGGGGAAGTACCACCGCCCTTTGTAAAGTCGGGATAAAATAAAGTATGCATGACTTTTAGGGATGCCGGATGGCCATGTCTACTCTTTTCCTATCCCACTTCTATCCTCTCCATATCCTTAATCCCGACCCATCCTATCCAATAAACCAATTGTATTCAATTCCCAGGTTGACAACGCACTCGCAACTCTCCGGATGTTGCGTGTGTTCATGGGCGACGGGATCACTTACCATCAGGTGAAGCGTCTGCTCGTTTGTCTTCCTTTCCATAAAAAAAAAGAATTTATTATGTGTATATTTTATTGCATGCTTTAAAAAAATAGTCCCGCTGAGTTTCTTACGTCGGTTCTTCTCAGGTTTCTTTCCGGTGGTAATATTCTTCACTATCAATACGCAAGTGTTATCACTTCAACATTGAATAAAGAAATTTGAATTTGATTTTTTATTCATATATATCAAATATAAAGTGTTTATATTTATACAAACTTCAGGTTTCTTTTTATAAAAAATCAAAAAAAAATATTTCGTGATACTTAAATACATTAATATCGATTATCACTATTATCAAAAATAACGGATAATACAAATTTAATTTTGGAATAGAGCAAATGTCTATTTTAAAATAAATAATCATAATATGATACCTGAAGCAAACATATCTATTTAAGAAAACTGAACTTTGACACGGATTAAATTTAAAAAGAGTAGGAATGCTCTAAATACTATAAATTTATAAAAATTACACACTAACATTTTTACACATGACATTTAATGACATTTAAAAACTAAATATGTCATCTGATTTTTCCTTAAAACATTATAGGGCTTATACTTACTACTAAAATTAAATATCAAAATAATTTTGACATTAATATTTATAGAATAATATTTTGAGTTGGTAGAGCATAAAATCTTTTTACTGATTTTGCTGCACTTTTACGGCCGCGCTCGCCAGGGAAAGTAACACCGCCCTTTATAAAGTCGGTATAAAATATGTGCATGACTTTTGGCGATGCCCGATGGCCATGTCTAACCTTATTTTTTCCGACCTCTTTACTCTCCAAATCCTTAAACCCGACCCTTCCTTTTCAAAAAACTTATAATATATGCAATTTCCCAGGTTGACAACGCACTCGTGGCTCTCCGGATGTTGCGTGAGTCTATGGCGACGGGATCATAAAAAATATTTAGTTAAGTGCCTGGGCTGATACCAGATCTCATGTGTTTTTTGGTGTGTCCGTATAAATAAAACAATATTTCGAAGCCAATAAGTGTATTGTATTACTACTAACTTTCCCATTTATTATTTTTATATACAAAACTATTATAAGGCAACAGTTTCGAATGAAATACATAAAATAAATTTTAATAAACAACATTTACAATAATAATATGGCTGGTGCAGATAGCATAAATATTCCAGTCACATTTTTTCATTTAATTCAATTTTATCCTTCGACAAATTAATATTTATGACGGCTGTGTTCAGTGACAAATAATATTTAACAATTAAATTAAATGTAACAAAAATATTCAAACAAATAACATTATAATAATAATAAATAGATAACCTTAAATATAATTTTGCTCTCAGCATAAAGCTTTTTTAATTATGGTTCAAGAAATCATTAAAAAAGTCTTCTTGAAGTAGATTTTCCTAAATTATAGTTTCAATAAATCTATTATGTTATTTTACACGCACATTAAATGATTCTTACGAAAAACCAAATTGGACGTGCAGTGAAAAAAAATATTTTTTTGTAATATATAATTTTAAAATATATACAAATAATTTCAGTGCTTTTTTATTGTTCATAGTAATTTACTTTGACATCATACCTTTTAAGAATTAAATATATATATTTTTTGTCAACTTGCAACGTATCCCAATTACCCGCCGTTTTTAAACAAGTGTTGCCATTTAATCTATTAAGCGTACTATTATTTTGAAAGTCACTTAAATGTAAAAATATTTTATAAAATTCTCAGATTGTGGTTTACGTAAAATTATAATGTTGAATGCAGTAATAAAATTTTAATCAAATGTTAAAGATTAGAGCAAATATATGTATTTCTTGACAAAATATGAAAATAGAGCAGATATATTAAATTATTCGTTTAAAATAACATATTTTTTTTTATAATAGCAAATGTATAATCAGCAGAAAAAATGTAGCATAAAAATTATGTATTTCACAACGACTAAAATTGTTATAGATTCCAAATATACAAATGACACATTCAAGCCTTCAATATAAAGAAGAAAACCTATACTATTTACTTTTTTAATTAATTTCACAATAAAGCTTATTATAGTATACTTAAATAATAAAAACTAAAATAATACAAAGGCTTTCACCGTATTTTTATCACAACAATCAGCATATGCAATGTGTTTTATAATTAAAATTAATTTTAAAAATATCATATTTAATTTTTTGTCTGTGTTAAGATTATATTGCAGCAAAATTAAATAAAATGCAATATTCATTCATAAAATAATAATATATTAGTAGATTATATTTCACATAAAATTTAGTAAAATTTATGCACAACCCAATTAATTCCCTTATATAGAGAAAAGTAATAAAATACAGAATGCCTAAAATTAATTTGACTTGAGTTACATCATGATATTTACCAATTGCTTCTCATTATCTACTAAAAACTATGCCAAGAGCTTTTCAAAAATTAATTATCAATAAAAATATGACATATTTCACTTATCAATATCACAACACAAAATTGAAAATAATTTTAAAGAAAACTGATTATGTGTTATCATATTTCTTTATAGTGTATTTCAGAATGCACCCAATTATTTAAATCGAACAAATTAATTGTATCATCTTTCAAAATCAAACAGTTAATAATTCACTGAAAATACTTTGGGGATTTTGAATTGTTTTATGTTTTTTTCTAACCCTATAACAATGTATGAAAATAATAAAAAAAAATATTAAATATAACTTATTAAAAAATAGGTGGTCGATGAAATTAATTTATTTCAAATATAAAGATGTTCGATAAAATTAAATATTTCTCAATAATTATTTTTCTTAGTTATTAATTGTAACTTAGTTTTTAGAGCTTTAATTCTAGACGTGTGCGTGGGTACTTTGCGTTTTCTAACTAATCCTTAATCTTTGACAGTCTAAGCAGTTTTTTTTTTATAATTTCGCCTATTTTCTCGTTTAATATAATAATCATTTAAATGCTTTCAACATTTATATAGCTTTTATACATGTCATCCTAAAGTGAATAGACTTATTTTTTATGGTAAATACAATAAATCATTTGAAATAATTTATCATTATTATTATTTATTTTATTATTCTTAAGTGTACAATTTTTTTACGTTTGCAAAAGAGGTCTTATAAAGGTTCCATTAACACGTACAAAGAATTAAAAAAATACAAGCAAAGCAAAAAGCTTCAGGTAATACAATTATTTTGATTACAAAATTCCTTAAAATATTATAATATTTTTTTTAATAATTGGTTTGAAATTGTTAAAAAAAGTCATTCTAAATTCGAACATCTTAGATGAGATTTCCGAACACAGTTAAATTTATGAACTTTGTTTCACCTTTTGCCTTTTAAAAAAAATGTCAGCTTTTCCCCCTTTTGTATATAATCCTAGTTTACGCAATATTCACAAGCCTTTAATATGTTACGAAAGAAAAAGCAATTAGCGTTCTAGTACAACCATAAATACGTGTATCTTTCGAAGATGTCAAAAGTCCCCATAAAAATCTTAGTTTTAATATATAAAATCATTCGGTATTGTATTTAAAGAAACAGAAAGAAAAAAGTAAACTTTAAAATACAACATTACGTAAACTGTAAGTAACAAGGAGCATATTTTATCTGTATAAAAAAAAGTGAAACGTCAGATAAAGAAAAGAAAAAAAGGGCGCGAAATAATTCAAACAATCGACACCATTCTGTTTCGAACGCGTTCGAAATTCAAATTTCAATTTTCTATTTCGGTGAGCATTTAGTGTTGTCGGTTCGGATCGCTATGGACATTGAGTATCGATGAATTTTTTAACGAACAGTTAGGCATGGGACGGAAGAATCGATACTGACTACAACGGTATATATCGGCCGGGACAAACGTTTATCGATATAATACCAATTCGGGCTTAATTTTAACGCTCAGCCTTATTGGGACACACATTTAGGGAACATCCATTTCATTGGGCGGGTTGTAGCCTCCTTAAATAGATTGGGCAAAAACATAATCACAATAGGACGTGGTGTTACTTTATAAACTATTTCATTAAGTGCTGTTCCAAACAAAATTCATCACAAGCTTTATCGATAAATTTATACCTTTACTTCTTTTTTGTTTCTTAACAAAAAATTGTATTTTCGAACTTATCAATAATATTTTAATCACACTAAAGAATCCTATACTGTTATTTATTAAATGTATTATAGTTAAAAGTTATTTAAATTAATCCATTTGCTTTAAAACAATCGTATCGTTATTATTGGAATCCTGTAATATAAATATTTAATATTAATATTTAAAAAATATTTTTAGCACGCGTGCATTCACACCGACATGACAGCAATTCGAGCGTGTTTATAATGTTACAATTTTATTTATAAGAGATTAAAAATATTTTTTTCGCTTACCTAAATAACGGTATAAATAATTTTTCGTGACAACATTCTCTATTGCAAACGCCGACATTTTGTTGTTTTACATTGAGCAATGTATTTATAAAATTAATTAAATATCTATGGTACACATACGTCATATTCAAAATGGCGCCATATTTAGTAGCACAATTCGAAATTATTAAATAATGCAACCATATAATATTTATAAATAAATATCTGTAGAAAAAATTTCATCCTTTAACTAATTTTGTTCATTTAATAAAATTGATTTTAAAATATATTATTAAAAAGTAAACACTGTTACCTAACGGCTTGTAAAAGGTTTTTTTTCCGGTACCCAATAACAATTCGAAATAGAAAACATACATCACGAAAAATTTTGTTCTTGTTCTTTCTGCGTAATACATTCATATTTTAATATATATATAATCAAATTTCACAACGCGTTATAAAAATCTCTTTCGCACGCCGCACCGGCCGGCGGCAGGAGGCTATACTAACGTATCCATGTCAAGCAAAGCCAGGTGACCACATAGTGAGTTCCTAAGTCCTTCCCTCACAGCTCATGATGCACTTTACTCGTCCAGCCGACAGCGAAGCCGCATCTTCACAAGCGCTGTCATCTATAAAACCAAAAAAATACTACATTAATACGTTATATATGTTATTTGATGACACGAACAAAATCCACCAGCTTTTTAACATTTTCATCTACCTAGAATCTATTTATGGTTTTGTTTAGTTTTTTTATGGAGAGGATGACAAATATCCGAAGAATGACTTAAAAGATTCAGAAGAAAGACGATTGACTTGATGATAAGTGGTACCGTCGACCATACGTGCAACATCTGTAGAGTCGCGAGTACGTTATAAGTCTGGGAAGTTGAATAGAACAGGTCGTTTAAGTAGAATGGACCAGGATTAATGATTAGGGAAGAAAAGTACTGGAAAAAGCTATTCTATGTATATTTCACCCTATGGTGGCAACGGCTATCTGGCAACCCAAAAAGTCACACAAACTTATTTTTTATGCCAACTTTGTGAAGGGCTGTGGTACTTATGCGTGGCCGTGGAAGTGCATTAAAAGCTGTGAAAAGATGTAACGCTTTACCACTTAAAAATGGAATAAAAATCTTTTTGCAATTGTCTTCTTAATATACCAGATGTATTTTGGGCTCTATTCAGATGGCAGATTCCAGATGGAAAAACGTGCATTTCTAGGTAAGAAAAAAATAATAGTTGGCCACAAATTTGTGCTTACAATTTTAACCCATGGGCGTGTTATCCTGGCGCTGGCAGGTTCATCCGATGGTGAGGGATAATCACAGTCAGTATGTTATATCCGGAGAGTCTGCTGTCTAGGGAAATATTTTATTGGGTAGCAGAGAATAAGAACCAATTTAGGAGTACAAAATTAACAGGACTGAGTAAAAAAGAGGGTAGGCCACCTTACAACTTCACAAGGCAAGCGTACTTCATTTTACATTGGCTACTTTATGGTGGTAGTTCCCTTCCAGGTGGGTCCCTTCCACAACAAGGACTGCACGTGAGACATAAGCTTCACCAAATAAAATACCTATAAAACGACGGATTTAGTTCATTATAATTTAAGCAGTATGAGTTGGTATTATTTTTTTGACCTTTCCAAAAATATCGTATCGATTGATGCGATCCGTAATATCACAATCTTGTCTTAAATTTCATCTATCATTTAGTTGCAGGGACAATTATAAATGAATTTTCTGCTCATTAAGAAAAAGCAGAAACTGCCATTACGAATATAAATTTTAGTGATTTGCTGATTTAAAAGAATGATAAAGTGGCATTATTATAATATTTCATATGCAATAAAGCTAAATTAAACATATTTCTATTATAATTACTTAAAGTAAGCTCTAAACTGCTGAGGTAAGTAAACGCCCAAGACATCACATAAGTGTCCTCTTGAATTTTCGACATGACGTTTAATCTATAAGAGATATTACACAAACTGTACTAGTGTATGTGAAGGGTACATTTGCATTCTTCCTTACTTTTCTCTTATAGCTTATTCCTTCTCTTGTTCTTATTCTTCGTGTGTCTGATATGGTGGATTTAACAAAAAGTAGAAGAGGTTCAACGCGAAGCTATTTTCAGTGGCCATTCGACGCATGCCTCTTATTTTTCCGACATTTGGTTGCTCCATCCCAACAGAAAAGAGTACCATTTGAAGGCAAGACTGGCTTATGAAGCACGGGCCAACTACGAGCTCATGTAGACTGTTATTTTTATTAATATAGTAATTCATATGCTATACTAAAATAAAAAAGTGCAGTGCGATTGTCCGTATACTGACGTAATATCCTAACGCTACGTCATTTGTGTGGAAGCATAAAAATCAATATTAACGTACCAACAGCAAGCATGGAACGTGGTTACAAACCTCCAAGCGAATGAGAATGTTGTGTTCATTATCTGTGCTTTTCCTACGTGTAAAATGCTCAGCGATTGTGGCCCTTAAGCGTATAGTGATAAAGCTGAAGCCTTTGTATTGAACGTACCTCCGATTTTTTTTCATTAGGCGTTCACGAATGACGACTTGGTCCTGTCGATACAATTTTTGCATGAGACTAAATCTCTAGTGACATCTTGTGACATATTGCTCACAAAATTTACGAAATTATTTTACATTTATTTAAATATCTCAGGAACTAAAGAACTGATTTTGGTGTCCAACGAACTTAAAAATTCTACTATTACTACAAACATATTTTCCAAATTTTAGTTTGATTGAAGCACTAGTTCGAGAGTTGTCCTGGAATATACATACACACACAATGTGTTTTCGCTTCAACTGTCAATGAAAACTTCGCTTGATTCCCTCAATACATATAATCTGTCATTCTAAATGTCATCCATTGGATATACAAATATAATATTTATACAAACTAATAGAGCTTTCATATTGTACCATAAATATAAAAGAAACTTTGCTATGAACCATAAGTAGTTTTACTGCTTTTTGTTTTCTATTAAAAATTTAAATCCAAAAAGTAAAGTAAGTAGTCCTTTAAAGTAAAGTAAGTAAAAGTTAATACAGTAATGTAATTTTATATGATCGGCGTAGAAATGGTTACAATACTTTGAGCTTGTTGTTATTTTCGCTTGCGTTGGTTTTTATCAAATTTATCTTTCGCTTGTGAAACTTCTGGCAGTCAATTCACAATTTTTTTTTGATTTTATACATTATTGTATACAAAGAAAATTGTTCCTGATTTCCGAAATTATATTTTCCGGTGCTAATTTTAAGTTGATCCGTCCGTTTGATTTAAACATTTTTCCATTTTTACTCTTTAAGCGATGTAGGTGTTCCCATGAACGAACACTAAGTAAATCTTAATTAGAACATGAATAAATTTTAATCAAAAACCTGACTTAGATCAAATAACGCAACCTTGCATAGGTCACTTAGTAATACATTACTTAAAAAGACGTTATAAACAAGTTTAATAAATTAGAGCAACTAGATTCTTCATAAAGGGATTTGATACGATTTTTTCAAACAAACGAAAGTGTATATTTAAAACAAACAAATTCAAACAGCGATATAAAGAGTTTGCCGCAGTGCAATTTTTTGTGGATCCTCACGAAAGTAAGGTAAGGCATCTAGACAGACCACTGCTGTCAGGGGCCCAGTGAGTAATGACCACGGCGTTTTCGCGGGACGTGCCGAGTATTCGTCTGTTTCAATGTGCCCCTTTACTTATGCAGGGGACGACAAATCGCATTTTTATTCCCAATCTATCTTTCACACATCAGCATTTTCATACATTTGAGGTCACAGGATATCAGGACATTCTTCACTTACAGTGTAAACTCTATATAACGACACTAAAGGGACTGTACATTTTAAGGCGTTATAGAGAGTTGTCGTAAAATGGAAAGAGTGTATCATTGTATAGAAGTTAAGCTAAATCAATCAAAGACGTGTGATGTCCACGCTTATGGAGTTTATCGTTAAATCGAGTAATGTTACACAAAATTTATACTGTTTTACTGAAACCTTGATGTTGTCTGCGTGAATAGATTTTGGTAGGAAACCTATTCCAAAAACCAATTATTTATCTTAGCGACATATCAATATGAATAATACACCAGATTTTTATTCAGACCAACACGATTTTGAAAACCGCATCTAATTCACTAGTTTGTATGTAATTCTTGTACAAACAAAGACAGGCAGAGAGACAGACAAAAATTCTAAATGAAGATTGTTAAGGTTTCTATTGCTTTTATAAAAGTAGCTTATATTATTTATTAATATCTTCAATGTATATACATCAGCAAGTAACAATTTTATTACATATTATTTATGTGTTAATATAAGATTTCCAGTTAAATATATTAACATCGTAGATATACTAGAAATATAATTGTTTATAGGCAAAGC
>JAOCPS010741708.1:0-10424 GCA_025505425.1 Graphium colonna | reverse complement strand
CCAGGATGTTGGATTACTGATTTCAAATTCTAGAAACCTAAGAAACTTGATTGTAGGGATCCATGCCCTGAAAAATAACCCTAGATATGCCTGTTTTTTGGATAAATTATAATAACTTTGTCACTTGCATAGCCCAAGTGAATTATAGGTGACCATCAAATTGTTATTTTTTCATAGATTCTGATTAGAAATTCAAATAAATAAGAAAGAACTGAAACACAATATGATAACATGAAAAAATAAAAAAATAATTTACAAATAAAAATTAATGCAAGTAGAAATTAATATTATAAAAAGATATTTTTAACATATGTACTGCAATTTCAATAAAAAACCTTTCACTTCTAACAACAATACAATAAATATTGATAAACTGAAAACTATCACAAATCCCACTCACTTGAGCAACAAGTGCACTCTGCCGCTCGTAGCAACAGAAATGGTTGGAAACCAATAAAAGGGCTTCCTGTAATGTGACGCTCTCCACGGCGCTGAGGTCGGGCCGCGCCAGCGCCGCTAGGCACATCTCGTGTAAACGACCGAATACGGGCAGCAGAAGTAGTGGGTACTGGAATGACAAATAATTATTTGTTTATTATATTTATCTGAACTAAATAAAATCACATGAAACATTTTAAATCAATTGCTGATTTTTTTTATTTATGCTTTAATTGTTAATGGTATGTTTCTATTCTATATTGAAATTATTACAATTTTATATTGTACAATTTAAAGCCTAGTAAAAGTGACGTAGGGGGGTATTATGCCAAGAATTAGAATAAACACTCCAATTTATTTTTGATTGAATGGGGATGATCCACGAGTTACTTCAAGTCGACGCAAAACATACCTTAGAACCTAATTTGACAAGTAATCCCGCTGCATGTCGGCGTACGTTCTTGACGGAGCGCGACCTCCTATCTTCGGGTGGTGATCCTTCGTAGACCAGAGCTGCAAATATTTTGTCAAGCACGCGTGGCAATAAATCTGCCCCGGCCACGCCCACGCCAGGACCTGTCACAAAATGAGAACATTTGTTTCTTTATTTTTCAATGACCAAACTAATCTCTAGAAATAACAATCAAAATGCAAAACTATTCATAATGGCCACAATCGTGAATATTAACCTATTAAAACATGTAACCATAACATATATAAATTGGTAGCATGATACGTGCTAGAGTCTAAAAACCAAATGGTAAGGCGGGTGAAAGCGCGGGACATCACTAATATATAGATGTTTCAATTTTTTGTGTTACATGCGTTTGTGTGCGTAAAGCTTGTATGGATGCAATAATTGTGTATGTGTGACAAAAGGTATAGTCACATACACAGTATAGTATGTTTTTCCACGTGCTACTCGTTGTACCCGTGAAAGATGATTTAGGTGACACCTGATTCGTCTTCGCCAAACAAATTTGCATATTTAAAGGCCTACATAGAGCAATGTGGCAAGATGACTGATGTATCTATACAGAGATTTCTAGTAACGCATAACCAAATCTCCCAAATTAACCTTTTGAAATGTAAATACTAAGAATGGTTTTTTAAAAAATCTAAACACGTTTAAACTATCAAATCAGCTATTGAAACACTATACCTAAGTACTTATACATCTAGGTTTAAATTATTTGTTGGAGTAATCCCTTTTATTCATTGTTTAATAAATTTAAGTTTCACATTTTATGTGTCTATACAGGCGAGTCACTTTAAATACTCGAAGACGTTATATCTGGGGATCATACATAAAGAATAAAAATATTATTAAAAGTTAATATTGATTTAATACTGAATAAACATAACCCTAAAGTAAAAAAATAATTACGCAATTCATGTTCATTCTAGCCGAACTCTAGTGAAACGGAAGGCGCGGGAGGTAGACGACCGTGCGTGTGCAGCTGTAATCAAGCGCCACGCCGAGCCGCCAAACTTCAATAATTTAAGGGAAAATTTGGTCGAAAACTATGACCCTAATTTTATTACATAAATATGATGATAATAGAATACAGAATGCTATCCTTTAAAATCCTAGTTGACTCACTAATCACCTGTATACAAATATAGTATGTTACTAAACTCCTCCTAAAGGACTTGGCCTATTTAATGAAATTGTGTGTTCATTTGCAGTTCTGGATGATTAGATTCAGAATTTAATCCGATTGGCAATTTGATCGCTGTTATCGGTTGACAAAATCAAGGCAGTACAAAACTTAGGTCCACTAGAATACAAATAAAATTATACAATACTACTAACCGGCGAGCTGGCTGTAGGCACAACTGAGGAAGACAAACAACGCCGATATGAAGGAGAGCAACAGAGAGAGCAGCAGCGAGGCGCGTGGCTCGCAGGACACGCACCGCTGAAGTAATCGTAATCCCGCCGCCACGCAGGGACGCGGCTCGGCTTGGAGCAGCCGGGACAGTACCACGTCCAATACCTGTAAATGGAAGCTTTTAAAATAAGACAATCTTAAAAAAAATTTCAAAGCATCCATGAACAAAACACGGAAGTATTGGAAGTCTTTAAACATTATTTTTCACACATTGAATATTTCTTTTAAAAAAATAAAGACTAGCAAACTGTTGTCACTGTTTTTTTGCTGAACTTCACTGTACAGTGCCTATTTGTTTTGTTAAACGAGAATAGTCAAACTAAATATTAAAAAAATAATATGAATAATACCTGTGATAATGCCTCCCATTCAATATGCAATGGGTGTGTGGCTTCAATATGGGGTGGACAGGAATCTACTTTATCGAGTGCAGCCTGTGTCCATTGTTCAACATATGACCATGTCACTAATGGGGCAGCTATCATACAATACCTGAAATATGTATGTTATAGTGTGTAGAAGTCATAAGTCTACTTTGGAATTGTAAATTAATAATATCAGCTAAATTTCTTTGATCAATTCAAAAGTTACTCAAAATATTCACCTAAAACTATCTAAAATTTCAGTTCTGCAACGGCTAAAGAAAATTGAAAACTCTTGTTCACTGTCATAGTCCATGCATGCATAAGTCACAGCATCAGATAAACCATTGACTCTTGATGATGGATATGATACCTGAAAGAATTTCATTTTTTGTAACAACAAGTATTACTGGGTTTCATAAAATATTTTAAAATGCCCTTGATGTACAAAAATTGTAGTAAAATATAATTTTAAACAAAATAAATAACTATAAAGTAACTGTTGCCATTTGGTAGAAATATTTTTTTTCATCGGTGAAGAGCAACACAGAATATATCAATACTAATTAATTTATTAATCTTGAGATGGACTCACATTATATAATAGCTAATTAATGGGAATACTTGTTGATAAGCTATTAACATTTTATTGTATCAAGTTATGTAATATAAGCAAATATTGTTTTACCTTTAAAACTTTGGGAGCCGAAGCTTGAAGCCATCTGGGCACTACTGCCAACACATGAGGCAATTTTGATATCTGGTCATGTTTTAGAAAGGCTAACCAAACAGAGTTAGCTGTATGTGCGAGAGTGAGCGATGGGTGTGACGTTAACAGCAACATTGTTTCCAACAGCATAGGAAGCCAGGATTCCACATTTGTTGCATTGCTCCACAATGTAGTTAGTTGTTGTGCTAAACCAGCCAAGACCTGCAATGTATTTCATTTTAATTTAATTAATTGGTCTACTAACAATTCATTCAATCATACTTAACATAAGATTACAGCATAGTTTTATAGCAAAATGTACAATTACTAAAAGGTACACTACATGCAAAGTCTATCTTTAACCAGTAACATCTTAACACAATTTAATAAAAACAGGTAAGAATAAAAAATAAGGATGAAACATGAATCGAAATAAAGTTAAAATCTGAAAAAACAACTATATTTGTTGGTTACAAACCTGTGAGAGCTTCTTTAAAAATAAATATTGTTTCTCATCAACAGTGCTGATGCTGGCTACTGTAGCTCTATGAATGCATGAAATTGCATCATCACTAAATAATATCATTAATGGCTTACGCTCCTTGGTCTGGAAAAAAGTTTATTTTATATATTAGAATTGTATTGCAAATCAATTTATGAATTTCAAGGGCAATTCAATTTACATATAAGGTGTAAATTTAAATAGATTTACATATTTTCTTTTGCAAGGGTTCTTCCTACATATTGGCTTATTTTTCTCATTATTTTTTCAATGTTTCAAATGATTTATCTAAAAAAACTACTGTAAAATAATTAATCACATTTATGTGCAAACTATGGACTTACAGAGCCTTTCCTATTGACAACTTGCAATAAGCATTCAGCAGCTGGTAACTGAAAAGCATCATCTTGCAGTAAAATACATAAGATTTGTAGCAAGCGGCCATTGCTCATCACCACATGATTTGTAGATACCCATTCCACAAATCCAGTTAGCGTCAATAACACCACCTAAAAAAAATCCTCTTTTTTTAAAGATAAACATTTTTTTATTATCAAATATGTATTTAGTATCATAAATGGTGCTAAACCATAAACTATAATGGTTGTGTTCCTAGCACTATTAACATACATAAATTTCACAAATGCAAATGCCCAGATATGAATCAATTCACTGTAGACCTAACAAATAATTGTTCTGTGTGGGAATAGAACCCACAACGTCAAACTCAAGGGCTTAGCATCTGCACCAACCAGTCATCAAAATGTTACATAATATGCTACCAGTAAAGATGTTATTTGTTATCTTAATTAATGAATATCAAACATATTGGCAATAGAGCTTGTGATTATTTTATTTTAGATAGGAGTTCCAAAAATGTTATTGATATTTATTCTAAAAAATATTAATGAAATCCGACACATATTGGATTTATTTTATGTCCTATTTTTGCTTTTTATTCACTTATATATTCATAAACAGACAAAAATATATACCCATTAATATTTATAGTGATTGGTTTTAGTCTATTTTATTTTAATTGCTACTGTTTTATTCACTTCAGCATTTTTGTTTTTTTTGTTAATGTTATAAAACTAAGCTATTAAATTTAAACCTTAAAATTAAAACTTTTTATTTACTTATATATATTTTTTTGTTAATTAAGAGGATCTTAGAATTTTTTAATTTTTAGGCTATAGAATTTTTTTATTCCTCTTCTGATAAAGAAATTCTTACACATTTATAGCATTCTGTTGTATTTATATTAAAATAAGATATAAATATTTTAGAGATTTAATATATACTAGTTCATTAAAAGTTTTCTAAGTCAGTTTATTTTTATAATTTAACATTAACTATTTGTAGAGCAGTAAATTTTTAATATAACAAGTGAAAAATTTTTAAATAATTTTTAAATAATACAACTTTACGGATTTTATCGCGGTTTATTTTTAAATTTTATCACCCCACGTTTCGAACCCTTTACAGCGTTCATGGTCACGCATAAGTCTCAAAAACAAAAAAGTGAAAAATTATTTGTTTGGTTTAAGTTTATGAATATTACATAAATGTTTGTAAGATATACATACAAATTTAGTTTAAAATTTCATGGAATATGTAGAAATTATATTTTATTACTGTCAATGTTTTCTATGGATATATCTATTAATTTAAAATCCATTTTTAAATTTTTTTTTTGAATTACATTGACATTATTCAGCACAATTTTTTAAATAAACGGGGAATTTTTACTACTCTGGAAAACTTTTACACACACATTAGAGTATCCGTTTTTACAAGTTGTCAAAACACATGTCTAAATTTGTGCATTAATTAATCACTTTAAAAATTTTGTTTGACAACGCTCCATCTGGATTATTCTCTAATCTGAGAAAGAATGTATCTAAAATTACGACACCACATTAGTACCTGTACAACACGGCCATTGCTAGCAGCTGCCGTAAAATCACCCGCAGCTGTTTTCTCACGAAACTCTTGTACGTGAAGTTCTATAAGCCGCATAAAGAATGCAAATATTTCAGCCATGTTGCTTGTCAATGCTTGGTAAATATCTTTGCGGCGTTGATGTTGCTCCAATGTCTGTATCATAAATGCACAAAAAATTATTCTGAACAACCTTGTTAAAAGTAATTATATGAACTTAGCTTTTCAATTACTATTTATACAGCAGAAAATAAAATTGTATTAGAACTCACCTGTAAAGTAGCAACATCTTCCACTAGTCTCAAAAAGACATGAAGAACAATGATTGTATGCAAATGTCCATGAGCACAGGCATCACTAAGCTCTGCAAGCAAAGTGGGCCATTGCTGAGGCCACTCACGCTTGATCATTTCTACTATGACTCTTGCTAATGCATCATTCAAGTGCCCTGTCTCCCATCCGCCCATATATAACAGTTTCATTGCATTCTCCTGATAATAAAATATTAAGAAAACTATAATATTAATAATTTAGAACTTTCCCCTCCAAACCCGTATCCCGACCTCATCCTAACCAATAAACCTATGGTATCCAATTTCCCATGTTGACAACTCACTCGCACTTGTCTTCCTTGCCATAAAAAAAATCAATAATAACAAATAGATGGCAGGTAGCAACTTGATAAATATCTGTAAGAAAATAAAACCCTAGCTAAAATTGGGAGTGTCTATCCATTTAATATGATTTAACAGAGCCAATATGCAGTTGAGTCTAGATACCTAAATTTGCATTAGCAAATGTTATAAAAAGTACAGAAATTTGTACTAGGGATATCATACTACTGTTAATTGTCTGTACTATTGGTTGGTTGTTTTACATTGTGGTACTATTTGTTGGTTGTTTTACAATTGATTGTATCAAATAATAAATATTATATAATAAAGGACAATGCCCATGCCCATTTTTATAAGGCATTCTGTAACAAGTTAGTATGTTGCATTAAATTTAGACTTGTTTTTATGAAATTAGAGTTATTATATTGACTACTACAGAAGATCTTTTCGTAAAGAAGACTTAAGTTTCAGAGATATTTGGTAAAATTGTTTCATAGAAAATAGTTTCTATTGCATTCTACATATCTATGACAGATGATGTAATGTCTTGTAAGTAAGGCAAAATTCATAATATATATAAATTCCTTGTTCAGAAATCAAGAACATGAAGCATCTTATGACATTAAGAAATTATGGAAATAATTTTTGGTACCATTTTCGGGCATAGTCATTTAACCCTTAGCGCTCCGTTGGCTCCACTATGGAGCCATCCGTCATTTGTTTCGTTACTCGGTAGGCTGTATTGTTTTTAGCAAAATGCCCAATTATTCGGGAATCGTCGGCAATTCTTATCAGTAGATAAAGCATGCTCAGTCTCTCTACTGTTACATTGAATAATTTTTGACCCAATTTTTAGTAACCAGTGTTACAAAAAGGTGCTAAGGGTAAAACCAAACCAAACATTGCATGAATAGAGAGAGATTAAGCATTTTTTGATTAATTGATGATCCATGTTGCCATGTCTCTGTAATTGTTACAACTCAAGATCTTGTCATATGCCGCCTCCTTCATTTTGATGTATAAAATATAGATAAATAGCTAATATATCACTAATATATTTAATATGATAATTAAATATATCGCAACAATCTTGTATATTGGAGGCATTAAAATGGTAATTTTTATTTATCCACTCTAGTTCTAATACTTAATCATAAAAAAGTAAGAACTTCTCTTTGAATTTAATTTCATTTCATATTGCGATTCAGTTGTATGTGTATACTTATTAATTATAATTATGTAATAAAATGTAAATAAAGTATTTATTTCTTTTTACATAAGTAGGCATTGACTTCAATTTTCTATATTACTTGTTTTTCTGTATATTTTTTGCAATGGAAGACATTCCTAAATACATTAAAACAAACTCAGTTATACTAGCTTTATACATTAAAAGCATGGTTTCTAAAATATAAATTTTTTGTCAATTTTTTGTAAATCAATTAAAAATTCAGGCTAATATGGCTGCTTCCTTGATTGGTTTTGACAACCTGCTGTTCTATTTATAAACCAGTTGTTAATTTCAATGATGATAATTAAATTCTAATGTATATTATGTT
This sequence comes from Graphium colonna, assembly GCA_025505425.1. Taxonomy (NCBI): domain Eukaryota; kingdom Metazoa; phylum Arthropoda; class Insecta; order Lepidoptera; family Papilionidae; genus Graphium; species Graphium colonna. The sequence goes on along the minus strand of JAOCPS010741708.1, from coordinate 2,401 downwards.
TATTCAAATTACAATGTTAAAATTTGACTTAAGGGCAATTTAACTAGTTTAAGAAATATATATGACATAATAAAAAGACATTGATGTGAGGATGGTTTTTTTGAAAATTTTTTGTATAAGATGCTCTTTCTTTTTATTATTATTGATTGTAGAAGATGAGTAATAATGATGTAAAAAATATGCAATTTGTAACACCCTTAATAAATATTTAAAAAATTAATAAAATTAAAATAGCTAATGATACTATTTATTCAGACTGTATAATACAAACAACCTTCTAACCTTAATAAAAATTTTTTCAGCTTGTGTGATCTGGGTCCATCGGTATTTTACAGTATGTTCCATTAATTGAAGACCAAAGTGCTTTACTACAGCAGAATATTGACTTCCACTTGCAAGAAGCAAGCCTGCTTGTGCGCACCATGGAGAGTTTTCTTTAAAACTAAAACATTTCAATTAAAGTTTAATTTAAAATATCAACCCACATTGTCTTTGAAGTAAAGAAAATGAGAACCAAAGAAACTGTTTTTTAATATAATTTAATATAAACTAGCCTTTATCTGCAGTTCTATTTGACAAGACCTTACCATCTAAAAATAAATGATAAAAGATAGAAGGAAAGAATACAAAAAAAATAGTTTTGGCTACTAAGGCTGTTAGCAAGATGGCTAATTTTTTTATCTTCTTTATACAGACATCAGCAAGTTATATTTTTATTGTATGTAAAGATGTAGTAAAATTTTATTTTAACAAATTGTAAAGTATTTTAAAAATGTTTATAATTATTGAACTATTGCTTAAGTACCAATACAAGGAATTCCAATACAATTCTAGAATCTCTTTTTATAATTATAGCAATAAATATTTTTAAAAATGTAATAATATATGTATTTTAATTTCTCAAAAAAGCTTTAAAATTGTTTAAATAAGAAAAAGTTAAAATTTATGATAAATAAGACAAGTCACCTCTCACAAGCATTATAGGCTTGGCCTCGAGCATCATGTGACACTGCAGGATTAAGTGTAAGTTCAACAGCTCGGCTTAATTCATCAGCAATAAGAGACACTTCCCCAGTAACATCACCACTCACTGCTGCCACATTCATTGTAGCTTTTGTTTGCTGTCATGCAAATTTTAAACATTTAAAACATTGTGCAATTTATTAACTGTAATGTCAAAACAAATAAAAACATCAAATAAGTGTGTTAAATCTATTTATTATTTTTTATAATTAAAGCTATGCAATGAAACTAAATATATTATTTCTACAAGATTCTTTGGCAATATATTGTTTTTGATAAGAAAAAGGTACATATTTATTATGAGAACTTACCTACTCTTATTATTAAGAAAATTCCCATAGAACTAAGTTACTCCATTCTCAGTTCGTAGCTAAAGTCTGAAAAAAGTATACTCATATACCATTAAAAGATAAACATTATGCAGATATTATAAGAATTTTAATTGCAAGCACCCGGTACCAAACATTAAAACAAATAAATTCAACAAGTCAAGCTAATACAAGAACTAACTCGTTATATGCTCATTATAAACGGATCTTCAAACCTTTAATGAAATTTAAACAGAGTAAGTCCGTACGAAAATCATTAAATATGATTTCAAACATAAGAAACACCTCGTGTCGCTCGGGCTGAAAAGATCTGAATACAGCCCATAAACATTGTTTTTTTTTCTTTTCTTAGAAAGTTAATAAACGGCTTCGACCTTCAGCAACCAGTAACGTTTTTATTTTTTTTTTTAATAAAAGTCCAATAAAATAATTGAAAATAATTAAAAACAAGATTATGACTATTAAAAAAATCACAATTTCGAAAGCTTTTAAATATTTAACTCTAGCTATGAAAAACACCTTAGAAGTTTCATTACAAAAGCCGCTTTCCGATTCCATTTAAGCCGGGCACACACATACGGATTGTTTTAAAATTGGATTTCAAATAGTCGAGAGGATTGCATATCAAAAAAAAACAATCCAGTTATACGAAAAGCAAACGGACGTGTGCGCCTTGTCAAATATTGTGTATGCAAGCAGAGTATTCAGTCTCCCGCATCCGTCATTTTGTCTGAAACCGTATTATCAGAATCCTTAAGGATACTTTCGATTCGCCTAAAGGCATACCTTAGGTGATAAGTTGAGTAACATATTTAACATTACTCGCTTTACATGTGGTATCTACTAGTTCGGCCGTATACGAACGAATTCGGATTATACGGTCTGATGATGTCATTTCGAACATAAACCTTCTGCTGACCACTCACCCGGATAATTACAAGATCTCCGTCGGCGCTCCGTTAGGCTCTTCCAACCACTGTCTAATCCGGAGTGAGGTGCCTATCACGTGCCCGTCTTTTCCACTCGGACATCGCCGTGTATGGCACTAT